>LZPO01076351.1:0-12807 GCA_001675575.1 Neotoma lepida
TGTTTGGACTAGTAGTCAGAAGACCCCCCCTTGAGGCTGATGAGATGGCTCAGCAGGTAAGGGTGCTTGCTGCCAAGCCTGAGGACTTAAGTTTAGTCGCTTTGGCTCACATAGGAAGAAGAGAACCAAATCTTGGAAGTTGTCCTCTGACCTCCACAGGAGAACTATGGTAAACACTCACCTCAGTGTTCAACAACAGCAACAAATGTTCCAAGAGGGACCTCCGTCTTTCAGGCTGGATCAGCCCCTTTCCAGATTGAGTGCCAGGGCTTACAGGTGGGTGATGACTAGATTTCTGCTTCTTTTGTCTGCCAGGTTGGGGACTCTGCAGCTCCACCAGGCCATGGAGCAAGACCCTTTCCTTCTGTCTAGTTCCTTCCATCTTGCCCTAGACTTCTCTTTCTCCAATCTTCTTCCTCTGCGCTCCTTTCTGTATACCACAGCAATAGTGGATAATTTTGCTTTTCTGAATAAAACTTTGCAAGCTTCNCTATTCTATACAGCATAAAGGCAGAATCCTTCCTGTGGTTCTTCCGTGACTCAGCCTCAGCCTGACTCTCCACTTCCCACCCTGGCTTGCTTTCTAGCCTAAGGCACGCTAGTGTATTTCCACCCAGAGGCCTCCATGTCGCTCTAGATGGTTTGATAGTTTCCAGCAGCCAAGTTTCAATGGAGATGTCCCCTCACCCCTTTGGTAGAGCCTTTACANGGCCTCCCCGTCTGAAGTTTCTATGCACTCACTTTTCTCACTGTCCCACTATCTGTGTTGAGCACAATCAAAATCGAACTTGTTTTTGTCTTCCTTTCTGAGATTATGAACCCTTTAGCACACACAGAAGTTATAGGAATTTCTCATTGTCTTAACTCTAGAGCCTCTAAGAGAACTGGGCACATGGGAGACTCTCAGTAAGTATTACTGACTGAACGAGAGAGTACCCGTGAGAGGAGGTGGTGATACTCTAGGACTATTTGGAGAAGTTGTTTGAAATGCATATTCATAAAGCAAATCTGGAAATGCTTCATCTTTATTTTCTCCTATTCTTTACTTATGGATGAGTTGTTGAGACAAGAAAGTTGAGTGTGTGTGTGTGTGTGTGTGTGTGTGTGTGTGTTGAGTCTCCCATTTCTAGGGAACTTATTGTAAAGGGCGTTGGGGCGCTCTCTTAAGCAGAGGGTGATACTTTGTCGTGAGAGGACTTCCTCAATGAGGACAACCCGAGCCAAGGTCGCTGTCATTTGCTTTCCAGGCACAGTAGAGCTGGGCAGCATTGTTTAACCTTTTGGAAGCTATGTATGAAATTTACATTAGCGGGGTGTTGCTGTATAGTTACAAAACGTTTGTCCCATGAATATCAATGTGTCTGTGCACTGGCAGAAATGATTATCCTTCCGCTGACAAGATCCCAGGCATCTATAAAATTGTGTATATGGCAAGAGAGAGAAGGATGTGACAGGGGAGGGGAGAGTCCCAATTTCCTATTAGACTGTTGAGAAACAAGCAGGGAACAAGGTGACCTGCATATGCAGAGAAAGTGTCCGTAAAGATGGCTTGGTCATCCCTCCTATGCACCTTAGGGGTGATTTTTTGGAAAGAGTGTTTTACTTTATTTATTCAAAAGTGTATGAGTGCTTACCAGAGAGACTTGCGAAGAATAAGTATTTTGTAAGTACTAGCCTAAATTGTTTGATATTTAATAGTCATTAAATAGAAAACCCATGCACTAATTGAGAAGAAATATGAATATACAATTAAGGTAATGTCATCTTTCTTTTTTCTTTTTTTCTTTTTTTTAAAAGATTTATTTATTATGTATACAGAAGAGGGCGCCAGATCTCATTACAGATGGTTGTGAGCCACCATGTGGTTGCTGGGAATTAAACTCAGGACCTCTGGAAGAACAGTCAGTGCTCTTAATNTCTGAGCCACCTCTCCAGCCCATCTTTCATCTATAATTTGTAACTAAAAAGTTTTTAAAGATTTCTCTTTGGGTTGTCATTGTTGACAGGAAAAGGAACTATGTTTTAAAAAGCAAACAAAACAAAATNAACAAAAAACCCNCTTTTCAGAGTATTTTTAGACTTTGGGGAANCAGCAGAAGGAAAGCACAGTGTCCCCATATATACACTTTTAATAAATAAATTATTAACTTTTGTGTGCATGTGTGTGGGATGTACACATTTATATGTGTGTGCACATGTGGGTGAGCATATGCCCATACTTGTGCTTGTGGAGGTCAGAGGTTGACTTTAAGATGTTTTCATCAGTCACTTTTTCACTTCTATTTTTGAGACAGGGTCTTCTCCCTGAATACAAGCTTGCTGTTGGTCAGACTGGCCAGCCAGACCTGAGGATCCACTAGTCTCTGCACGTAAACCCCCCCGCCCCCCAATACTGACATTACAGGTACAGACAGCCACATTGGGCTTTTTACTGAATGTTGAAGATCCAAACTCAGGTCCTCATACTTTTGTGGTAAGAGCTTTATCCATTGATCTACATTCTCCACTCTCATTCTGGTGGTTGGAAAAGGAATGGCCCCATAGCTCATAGATTTGCATGCTTGGTCACCAGGGAATGGCACTATTAGGAGGAGTGGACTTTTTGGAGGAAGTGTGTCACTAGGGGGTGACACACTTTGAGATCTCAGATGCTCAAGCCAGGCCCAGTGTCTCTTTCTCTTCCTAATGCCTGCCATTTCAGATGTAGAACTCTCAGCTCCTTTTCCAGCACCACGTCTGGTTTCTCACTGCCATGATTCCTGCCATGACTTAATGGACTAAACTTCTGAACCTGTAAGCCAGCCTCTATGAAATGTCTTCCTTTGTAAGAGTTGCTGTAGTCTTGGTGTCTTTTCAAGCAATAGAAACCCNAACTAAGACACTTAAAACCCTCTTCAGTTTCTCTATTACTAACAGCTTGAATTGATGTGGTACATTCTTACAGTCAATCACCCAATATAGAGCCCCCCTGCCCCNTTTTTTTGAGGCAGGGTCTTGCTATAAAGCCCAGGCTAGTTTCAAAGTCAGTATCCTTCTGCTTCTGTCTCCCCAAGTGCCAGGATGGCAGATGTGTCCTACTACACCCAGCTCAAAATTCTCCTATTAACTAGAGTCCGTCATTTACAAATGAATTCACTCCTCCTTTGCCAGTACTTTGGATTCTGACACAATGTGTAAGGCAACCACAGCTCCAGTTTCACACAGAATCACTTTACAACCCTAACAGCCTTCTTTGATTCATCCTCTCTCGCTCACNACCTCCATTCCGGAATCTCTGCCAACCACATTTTGTTTCCTTTTAAAATTTGTAATAAACTATATATATGACATAAAACGTTTAAGTGAAATTCTCATTATTTTTACATTTTTGACAGTTTCTTATGTGTATACAGTGTATTGTGAGCACATCTCTCCCAGTACCTGCTCTTACCCGCTTCTCATTCCTGTTGACACTCTCTGCTGGTCATCCTCGGGTTCAGGCCTTGTGTAAGGTAGTGGCAGCTGTGTGTGCTCTTGACTCCCATGGCCACATCATATCCAAAAGCATTTTATATGGCTCATTCCATTCTCCAGATGGTATTGTCTTTCCACCCCTTCTTCCGCAATGTCCCCAGGGCCTCGGATGGGTGATACAGATGTCCTGTTTAGTGCTGAGAACTTACCAGTCTTACTCTTAGCACTTTGTTGTTGGGTTATAAATCTCTGCTTTGACTGTTGCCTACTGCTGAGTGGGACTTCTCTGACTGAAGCTGAGACTTTTTTAATGGCATTTACTACACGCAAACCCGTCATCCTTTTACTGCCCCTGTACTTTCCTAGAATGTTACTTTCTTTGGTCACACAGTAAGCTGTCTTCTTAGAGTGGCTTCTCTCACTAGCCAGTGTGCAGTAAGGACAGCTGTGGTACAGAAAACTTCATTTAAGTCACTAATGTTGATGGAAGTTTGAGTCATCAGAACTCCATCATGCCCACAGGCCCATGAGACTCACTTACCTTATTTTGACACGATTTCCAAAGAGGATCACACTCACTTAAAGGACTTTTCTCCTTTTAGAATACAATAAATACTTTTCCCTATTTCTGTTCTGTGTTAACTTTATACTCTCTTCTACACCTACTGTGATTAAGTTCATCTTCTCCGTACTAATTTTGTTTAAAATATGTCTAATCTTTCCTGTCATTTCTNATTCATTAGTTCTAAATTGGCATATTTTATTTATTTATTCTGTCTTTGCTTTCAGGTTAGACTTTGAGAGGTTTAACTTTTGTTTATTGTTTTTTAAACAGTCACAATGCCTATCAGTTGATTCTGTTAGTCTAAGTGCTCAGGAATAATCCTTGGAGCATTGTTGTTCACGAAACGGAGATATTCACAGTTCTGCCCAGCTGTCTGAGGGAGCTCACTCAGGCTTTTTGTGTTAGCCTTTCAGGCTCCTCTTCCTTTAGCCCCAGGTGTAAGGCTTCCTGCTTGGAGCCTGTAGTTTGTAGAGGAAGAGAGATTAAGCTGCTCTTTTATTTTCCTTGTTACCATGACAAAATTCCAGCTAAAAATAACTAAAGGGGGGAAGGATTTACTTTGGATCACAGTTTGAGGGAATTGTCATCATAATGGAAGACGTAGTGGCAGGAGCTTGGGCCAGCTTGTCATGTTTCATCCACAATCAGGAAGCAGGAAGCAGCATACAGAGATGAATGTGGTACTCAGCCCTTTCCTCCTTTTTATTCAATCTAGGAACTAACTGCATAGGACAGTGCCACCAACATTCATGGTGGGCCTTCCCTTTTCAACTGAACTTTTCTGGAAATAGCCTCATAGCTGTGCCCAGAGGTGTGTTTCCACGGTGATTCTAATTCCAGTCAAGTTGATTGACTCTCACAACCGGGGCTGGGCGCCAGCAACATTTCTTNGATGGATGGGTTTGTTTTTCCTGGTTAAATTTTATTTTCTGTCCTGTGTGTGTGATAGCTGCACTTAATGAAGCATAATGTCTAGTGTCCAGTGGCTTGTACAGAAGCCCAAGTAGGCCACTTGACAGCTCACTTTCCTTTTAACNTCTCCATTCTTGGTACTGCTTTGAGGTCAGAAGTGACATATAAGGAAACCATCTTCCTCATTTTGTCCAATTGGGGAACAGCAAGGAATAGGCTCAGGGAGTCAGGGGCCTTTGGAGGATGGACTTGGAATGAGTCTCTTTTCCTGGCCACCATCTTACAGATGTGATGGTGTTTATTTTCCTTGTTTAACTGTTTTTATCTCACTGTTTATGAGCCTTTGGGCTATGCCACCATAGCATCGTTTATTTATTTATGTTTCTTTCTCATACAGATTAAAAAAAAAGCATGATCCTTACATGTTTTGTCAGAGTTCTTAAGCTCTCCTTAGGTCCTCACATATCTCTCACCAACACCATTGTTTCAAGGCTTATTTGAAGTGTTACATGAATATGTCATTTCTGTTATGATCAGGATACCAGGCTATTATAGATACTTCCTGCAAAATGAAAATCTTGAATGTGAAAGAACAATTATTAAAATATACTCTCCACTCCTTTGTTTTCCTGAAGTCAACAATCAAAATAAATGTCACCAACCAAAGTTTCGTTTTAGGTCTTGCTGGCTTTGAGACTCTGGTTACTATTAGCCCACCAGAAGTGAAATCCAGTCTCAAAAGTGTGTTGCTGCTGTCACATCTGCCTCTGCCCTCGCTCTGGCAGGAGTCTCATTATTCCACATGGAAGGATTACAGGATGTGCTGGAGACCCACAAACAGTTTGAGTGGAGTCCCTGTCCTCATGGTTTCAGATGTTTCTTATTTGTTCTTCAGAGCTTAGAAGTTTAATCACCAAATCAAAGAAATTACTAGAACAGTGCCGGGTGTTGGGATTTTATCTCCTGAGAAAGAACTCTTGCATTTTATTTTCAAAGGTGTAATTGCTTCCACAATGCAAGATAAATCACCTTATTGAATACAAATGCCTTGTGGTAATGAATGGATTCAAGCCAAACCAAGGCATACCCAGAACCTTATCAGAATGTAAGAAAGCGTGCCAGTGCACCATAGCTTTTTTTTTTATACACCGCTGACTGATAATGACCTTTTGTTTGCTCAATATTCACAATAGGAAGGAGATATTGGCTGGACATCCTTGTATTCTTCAGGAATTGTAGGGCATCAGATGGGAGCTGGCCAGTGGACCACTGGGTGTCAGTATTGTCTGTTCTTACTCTAGCAGGACCTGGAAAGGATTGTCTGATCCTTTTCAGAGACTGTGGCTTTTGGGGGGTTCAGGTTCTTGGACTTTCTATCCATTTGGCTTCCTTTGCAGGTGAATATGGAGGAGCTGAGACATAGAGAAGGAATAGCTGATCACTCTTGGGATGGTTCCACCCCCAGGCTTTACACATTTCTGAGCACTTTATCTACTCACCCTGGACAGGACCCTGATGACATACCAAAGAAGTGGCTCCTTGTGAGTCCTGCTTGATGAACCAAGGAGTTTATTGGGGTTACTTAAAGGAGTATGGGCACCTCTCAGGCAAGCTGCACGGCTGAAAAGCCCACTCCAGCATGGGTGATGACTCATGAGAGCTGCATCATGAGGAACACTAGACAGTCCCCTGTGCCCCCTAATAGTTTACTGCTTATCTACCACTTGGGAGGGGCCTCTTTAGTCTTGCTACATTCTTGGGCTTCTTGAGTTTCATAAAGGTCCTTGCTTAGGTTTACAATGGTCCAGCCTTAAGACCCTCTTTCCTGCCTACAGGAGGGGATGTCTCAGTTTGGAGGCAATAGCTAACACAGGTCAGGACCTCAAACTCAGTTGCCCACAGAGTCTCACAGATGGGTGGGTCAGGTGCATATTGTATTTACATAGTAAACAGTAAGGGTGCTCCTTTATTCTACAGAGAGATGTTCCCAGTACTCCATCATTACTCACTCGGTGTGTCTTTTCTTTCCCCAATAGTGATTCTGTTAAAGAAAAAAAAATAGCAAAAATATGATGATAAAATCCTTGTCAAATGCTTGGAGACCATGGGTGATATGCAAAGAACCAGCAGTACCCCACACAGGCAAGAAGGCTGGAGTCNTAGCATAGGTAGATTGTATGTGAATTAATCTCATTTATATAATCTAGTTCATGTTCAAAAAATAATTTATAACTCAATCTTGGGCCAGATTTAGAACTACCACTGTCCTATAGCATTGAACTTTCCCTAGTGGCTTGGCTTATTGTGTCTAAATCTCCAGGATTGAGCTAGTTGATTGGCTCCAATAAGGTAAGAGATGGGTCCGTTGGGCAATGCACAGCATTACGTGTCTTTGTATGTGTCTTTTTTTTTTATTTAAAGAGGAGGATGTGTTTACACACAGCTTTTAGTGGGGATAGTAGTCTGGGAAGTTTAAATAATCCAACCTTAACCGCATTTGATGTAGGAAGGGTAAAGGTGAGGTAGATGACTGACAGATTTTTCAGAGGTGGTTAATTTTCTGTTACAAATACAATATGAACTGGGGAGCATCTTGGAGCCTCAATACATCCTAAGCATTGGTATCTTTCAGGTAGGAGAGGTGAAGTAGGTAGGATGACACACACCTGTAATTTTAACATATGGANGCTGGAGGATCAGATCTTCAAGGTTCTTAGCTACATAACTAGTCTGAGGCCAGCTACAGGAGGAGGTCTTGTCTCAAAACAAAAGTAAGAAAGCAATTTTAAGAACTCAAAAGCAAGTGAGAGAGGTTAGTCAGAAAATGTAGTGATGAGGCAGGCTTAAAGGGTAGCACATTCTAGAAACTTCCATCAGATACACAGGAAGGACAGTCAGGTAGGATGCAGGTAGGATGCAGGTAGGCCAGTCATCTGTCTATTCCTGGGCACACAGTTGCTGTTTCCANTGCTCTTAATACCCTACTTCACAGGGAGCTGGTGAGAGAACACATGAAGTTTAGCTACTAGGCATCACATTCAGTTGNATGGGAATATTCATGGCTGGTAGTTGCAATGGTTAGTCTCCATTATCATCTCTACAAGGTCTAGAATTACCTAGGAGACAAACCTCTATGCATGTCTTTGAGGAAGTTTCCAGGTTAGATGTTAGACCCCAACTTTCCTTAGGCCTGAAACCCCTAGACCCCAACTCTCCTTAGGCCGGAAACCCCCTCCCTTGGGAACTAGAAGCTAAAGGCCAGAGCAGAATTGCTAAACTAATGTTTAATCGCGGTCAAGATTTCTGTTAAGATACACTGCCCAGCCACTGCTCCACTGCAAACGGAGGATCTGGATAAAGAGATAACTGCTTAAGGGCAATTACAGGAGTCCCGGGGAAAGCCACTAAGACCTTATGTGAACCCCAAAGTTCTTTGAAAAGAACTTCAATTGCTTGACCACAGGATGTCACTAAACACTCAGGTGATAATGAAAGAATCTCAATTGCTTGACCATAGGATGTCGCAGGATGTCACTAAACATCCAGGTTAATGGTTATTTGGCTCTGGAATGTCTCAACCCCAATAATTCTGTGATCTTTGCCTTTAAAAACTGTATGTGATTCGGGGCTTCTCTTGCTCGGGAGAGTCAAGGAAGCCTGATTGTACAACCGTTTGTCTTTTTGCCTTGAAATAAAGCCTCTTGCAGATTGCATCAACTGGACTGGAGTCTGGGATTTTGGGGCCCCTCTTCCCGAGAAGGTAGTACCCTGTTTTTGGGGTCTATCAAGGTTAACTGGGATTGGAAGGCTCACCTTAAATGTGGGTGGCACCATCCTATGTTGTCGGGGCCTCTAACTGAATAAAAACAAAAGCAAGCTAGGTACAAGCTTTCATCTGTCTCTGCTTTCTGACTGGACAAGATGTAACCATCTGTCTCATGCTCCCGCCGTCCTGCTTTCCCCATCCTGGACTGTTCCCACAAACTGGGAGCCGAAATAAACTCTTCCTTAAGTTGTTCATGTCAGAGATTTGCCATGGCAATAAGAAGAGTGACTGACATGAAAGTGGTCAGNGGGAAGACAGAACAGTTCTTCAGAGGTAGACATAGACTCTCAAAACATAACCTCGCATCTAGAAAATATTAGCTTCTGAAGCAAATGCATAGGAAGAAGAATTGTTTATCACTGAACATGTATTTTCATTTGAAAAACATCCAACTCTCTGGTGTACTGTTATTTAGTAAGAGTTGTAGAGTAGGTGAAGAGGGAAAGTGCTCTGTTATGATCTTCAGCAAGAAGAACATTAATTATAAAGGATGATGCAGAGAGGATAGAGGAATTTAATTTGCAGCAAGAAGGACTTAAGTCTGATGCACTGAAGCTTCGTGACAGGAAGGGTTTCTTATGAAAGTGTTCTTGGCAGAGATTATGGGATCTTTTTTAAGCCCATTATTATATCTATCGCAGTTCAAGCAAATCATCTCTGCTTAGAATTAGCCTTGTAAAATGCCAGTCTGTTCATATTTATAGCTTTTTCTTACAACTGTTATTTTTTACTTCTGACTTCTGGGTTTGGCGCATAAGTTGCTTTCTTAANGGTTTGGAGGCCATGTTCTTGACTGAACATTGTTTATTTCACATATCCTAGNGTGGCTTCGGCCTTTTGATATAGCCAAGGATAGTCTTGAACTTTGGATCCTCTCACTGCTGCCTCGCAGGGCTGAGGTTACAGGTGCACACCACAATGCAGTGGTGGACTCAAACCTAGGGCTTTGTGCACGCTGGGCGAGCACTTTGCCAACTGAGCTACTGCCCCAGCCCTATCAAGGAATTTTAAAATTCAAATAGTAAACCAGCCAGGGTCAAATAAAATGAGGAAATATTATCATACCATTCTCCTGGAGACTCACAGAACACACAGTAAAATCTTGGGGAAGTCTCAAGGTTATGGGAGTCCTCCGAACTCTTACTTCATTTTTCTTAACACTTGGATGTTGGCTGTTGCCACCCCCACCTTTACCCACACAAACTCTGTTATTTCCCTCTTTTCCTGACTAATGTACTCTCATTCACTCTTTGAGTTATTGTTTTACTCTTTCTGCAAGTCTCATTGAATAGGCTATATTCTGCTTGTTCATGGTGTGAAGGTGCATTCTCCAGGGCTGCTTCTCTCTACCAATAGACAGTTCCCAGTACCTTTCTGTTCAATGATTGAAGATGCAACTCTGAGGACACAAAGTTAGGCAGTTGGTTACTGAGTGACTTCATCCTCTCTACTTCTCCCTGAACACATGCTAGATAGTAGAGAGGGAAATGTCACTGAGTATTCATCCTATGCCAGGTGCGATGCAGTTTATTCCATATAAGAACTGATCCTTTTGGATGTGGCCATTACCTTATACATCTTTAGTAACCACAGGCCATGGGTGGTTTGGACATCATACTTCATTTCATGATATTAGCTAAAATTTAGTTGAGCAAATGGCTACCTGGAACTGTCTATAGATACCTTCAACCTAGACTATGTACCAGGTCAGGGTTCTCCCACCTGCCTTTGAGTGATAACTAACAGAGTTCTCAGCAGATCTTTCCAAGCCACAGTCAACTTCTAGTCCGTTTAGTCTACCAATGACTGTCTCACACTGGAGAGGCCAAGACACTGTTTGTTGCTCAAGGTATGAGGCTGAATGTCTCAGCAATCCTGTATCAGTTGCTTTCCTGCTGTTGTGATAAAGCGCCATGAACAAAAGGAAACTTAAGGAAGAGATAATTTACTTTGGCTTATGATTCCAGAGGAATACGAGTCCATCATGGGATGCAGTAAGTGGTAGATGTGGTGGCAGGAGCATTAAGCTGAGAGATCACAAGTTTGAAGCAGAGAGATAGCTGGAAGTGGAACAAGGCTATAAACTCTCAAACCCACCTTCAGTTAGTACTTTCTCTCCCAAGGCTGTATCTCCTAAAATACCCAACAGCGCCACCAGCTGGTGACCAGGTNTTCAAGTGCCTGAGCCTATGGGATGTGTTTCTCATTCAAATCGCCACAGTGATGAAAGGCCCCCCACTGACTCCTATGACCCCATGCTCTCTCACACTCTGATCAAATATCCGATTAATGTTTGTTGCGAGTCTACACTGTGATATGTGCTTGGGAAACAGGAGAGAAAAAGAAGACAGACTCTCTTGCTTCCTCTTGGAGCTTTTTGGGTGTTGGAGAGAGACAGGAAATGATTAAGACAATGAAGTAAAACAAATTCTAATGAGGATCATAAAATGATAAAGTACAGCATGGAAGGATGGGGGGATGTCTTTGTGTCAAGGGTCACAGCTATGGGAAATAGGTATTTGAGAATTGGGCACTCACTTAGAGGATTCAAGCTTCCTACTGGGGCAGGGACAATGGATATAGCAGGCTTTGGCCTCAGCGTCTCAGGGCAGAGAGTGAAAGAAAGGTAGTGACTGTGATGAGAGAAATGGCTGAGGGTCTTGGAAGTGGAACAAGTACATGAAGTCTTTCTTGGCTATTCTGATGACATAATGGCATTCTTTCAATTTTAAAAGTGTATATACATTACTTTTTAAGTAGGCAATATATANATGTAGACTTACACATTATATATATATGTATATATATATACACATACACACATGGAATATAGTAGAATGTTGAGATATATGCATATGTTACAATACATGTATACATGTGTACATTTACTTTCTTTTTTCTTGAGACCAGGTCTCACTCTGATGCANAGGACTCCCTCAAACTCCTGGTCCTCCTGCCTGAGCCTTCCATTTGCCTTCTCTGAGCTTGATAAGAATCACAACACTTGGTTTATTTATATATCAATATATTTTGAGTAAAAGCTTGAGATTATTCAGAGATCTCTAACTAAGAATTCTGCCAACTGCCACATTCTTCTAGTTGTCTGTAATGCTTACAAAAATTTAGATAAGGCTTTAATATGTCAATCAAGGTTGAGGGGTGGGGATTTGAGAACCAAGAACATCCTATTTATGTGGGATGCAGTCCCAGCAAACAGAATTTCAAGCTGTTCTGAAAATATGCTCCAGAATTCTTAAAATGGCAGCCATGTGTATGGCGTTCAACTACAAGGGTACTGTCTCACTTGTCAGTCAAGAGTCATGGTTAGTTCTGATGGAGGGTCAGCAAGGGACTTGGCTGAGTTCTGATTAGCATATGCTTCTATACTCCATTTTAAGTGCCTCAATCCAAGAATACTTCATCTTGGTTACTTTTTTGTTTCAGTTTTAGGCACCATCATCAATTGGGCAGTGCCGAATAACTGTGCAGAATGAATGGTTCTGGTCATGTGTTACTGACTTTATGGGCAATGGTGCCCAATTTACAAATGAGAGCTTGGACAGTAGAAGCAGGCAAACCTTCATTTGGTAGGCATGTTAGTACAACATGGCTTTTGCAACAGATTACAAACTCGGTGGTTACACACCCGAGTTTTGTTTCTCTCTTAGGGTTTCTATTTTTGTGAAGAGACACCATGACCACAGCAAGTCT
Source organism: Neotoma lepida (assembly GCA_001675575.1). Lineage (NCBI taxonomy): Eukaryota > Metazoa > Chordata > Mammalia > Rodentia > Cricetidae > Neotoma > Neotoma lepida. The sequence continues at coordinate 12,468 of LZPO01076351.1, forward strand.
TATAAAGGAAAACATTTAATGACTGGCTCACTTACAGTTCAGAGGTTCAGTCCATTATCATCATGGTGGGACATGGTGGCATACAGGCAGACATGGTGCTGGAGAAGGAGCTGAGAGTGGAAAGGAGCTACATCTAAATTCCAGAGGCAACAGGAAGTGAACTGAAACACTGGACATGGCTTGAGCACATAAGTCCTTAAAGCCTACCCCCACAGTGACACACTTCCTCCAACAAGGCCACATCTACTCCTCCTAATAATGCCACTCCATATGAGCTTATGGGGGCCAATTACATTCAAACTACCACAGTTACTTTCTAGTCCTGGAGGCCAGCTGTCCA
>LZPO01076351.1:43545-60779 GCA_001675575.1 Neotoma lepida
GACTATTTGTAATTGTATGTGTGGGGGTGTATTCACATGTGAGTACAGTACAGGAGGCAGCCAGAGGCATTGGGTTTCCTGGAGCTGGAGGTACCACCTGACTTGGGTTTTGGGAATCAAACTCAGGTCCTCTGAAAGAATAGCATATTCTTTTAATGTTGAACCATCTCTCCAGCCCGCCTATATGTCTGTCTGTCTGTCTGTCTGTCTGTCTGTCTGTCTATCTATCTATCTATCTATCTATCTATCTATCTATCTATCTATCTATCTATAGTAGAACTTTTTCTGTACAGGGCAGTGGGCTGAGGGAAGAAGGAATTTGAGAACTACATATGCTGTTTGGATGTGGTAGCATATGCTTCTCATTACAGCACTTGGGGAACTGAGGCTGGAACATAACTGTTAATTTGAGGCCAATCTGAGTCATGAAGCAACTATATTTTCAAAAAAAAAAATCCCACCAAAAAGATCTTCAAAACCCCCTAAACAAAACGAGTACTTGAGTGGGCTAGTTTCTCTTCACAGACTGTGGGTTAAATGATTGTCTTATTTTGTCTTATCTTCCATGCTGTGTTGTAACTGTGCATTTTAGACCTTTGTGCACTCAGCAGGCAAGGCAATGAGATTTCCTAAAGCAAGGGGCATGTGTTATTTACAAGAGCATAAGGACTTCATAGATACCAGATAAAAGCAGCATTCTTAAGTCTGGTCCACTGGAGATAATTTAAGCTGTGACCTTGAAGCCTTTTGACTTCAACCATAAATGGTTGTTCAGTTTTTCAAATATTAGTCTCATGATCTTTATGCTTTCCCTTGGTTTGTGCTGATAATCCAGCTGTTTTCCCAGCATCCTTTATTCCATATCTGTGGCTATTTCACTATTGTGATTGCCCATTGAAACCTCAGTGGGTGCAGAAATCACACACATTTTGAAAATGTTATCCTTACTATGGCTGTTTGTTAGTTTTGAAAATCTTTTAGGTTTTGTCTAGAATCTATTCTTTATCTTTGCTATTAATTTTCTATTTTATTATACCCGAATATTATATATATATATATATATATATGTATGTATATACATTGTATCTTAGAACAAAATGCTTGTTGGGCACAACATTAAATATGTAAATAAATAAACGAGGGAAAACAAGAAAAGCTCTATCAATTTTTCTCTTACAGCTAAGGGCTGGTCTCTTCATTTTATTTTACTCTCTTTGAAAAGTGTGTATTTTTCTTAGCATAAGATGAAAGCACATTCCATTCCTCCACACAAAAGTTTATGTTGGTCTGGACACATGCCCATTATACTTAGTACATGTTGCATTTATATAGCAAACAATATCAGACTTGGTAGCATTTTCTATGAGAAGCACTTTACAGCTGCTTGAGNNGCAAGCACTGATCTTTACTTGGTGAATTTTTAAAGTTCTATGTCTCATTTTAGGTTTTCTATTTTTTCATATAAANAAATAACATAATTTCTAATTTTACATATGNGTTTTTAAAGTTTATTTTTATGTTTTAAATATTTATTGGCAGTATTGTCTCTTTCAGATTTTTCTTTCTTTCTTTTTGATTTTTCCAGACAGGGTTTCTTTGTGTAGCCCTGGCTGTCCTGGAACTAGTTCTGTAGACCAGGCTGGCCTTGAACTCACAGAGATCCACCTGCCTCTGCCTCCTGAGTGCTAAGATTAAAGGTGTGTGCCACCATAGCCCANCCTCTTTCAAACTGTTGTTTTTGGTTTTCTTAGACATAAAGTTTGAACCCCTTCTCTTAGCCTTATTGTTAATTTTTGTTCCTGTGTTGATGTTTTTGGAATCTTATNGTNGGTGCTTTTATCATTCTCTACTGACAAGTTAAAAGCCTTTTATATCTCAGGAGACTTTCCATCCATATAATTTGTAGTGTATTCTTAAATTTTTATTTTTGAAACAGCATCTCACAATGGAGCACTGTCTGGCCTGAAAGTCAGAGATTCACTTGTCTCTGCCTNCTGGGTGCTAGGATTAAAGGCCTGCACCACCTCATCCAACAATTTGTGGTATTTATAATTACCATTCCTTAAATAGGCTGACTCCTTTCCCAAATCATGGATTTATTAACAGAATGTTGTTCACTTTAAATTTCAAGGATCTTGTTAACATAGAATACCTGATCTATTTCTCTTGGTTTTGAGAAAATATAGTCAGAAAAACTTAATTTTTGCATTCTGACNTTTCCTTCTTTCTTTTATATGTTCTCATGGACAGTCAAAGAGAAGTTACTCTTGGCTGTCATGTAGAGCTGTGTGCAATGTCTATGCATGGGTGCCTGAGTGCGTATGTATGTATGTGTTTGTGTATATGTGTATCTGTGTTTTATACTTTGTAACTTTGTAGATAGTACANGATAGAGTGATAATAGTTTTCTCACACAATTATATTTTTAATTTTCTTATTTCTCATGGTTCTATNCTTTTGTTTATTGCTCATTTGGTTGCTTCATCATGTACAATCAATGAGGTTGGGCATATTGCTAAACTGGATCTCTCCACAAATGACATTAAAACATATATATATAGTCCACTTTTNAATTCTGGTTTTACTGGTGATTTTTTGCATAACATGTTTTAAAATACAACTCTTGTAGATTAAGACTGACTAGTTAGAGTTATAACATGTTTCTTTGATTAATAACTACTAGCTGAAACTTAGTTACTTCCACATGCTTGCCTCATACATAAATGGACTATAACTTGAAAGATTATATTATCACATTTTAAATTATAACATGTTATCTTGATATTTTACAAGTATTCATAATTCTGCCTAATTGTTTGTGCCCAGGAGACTCACAGGCTCATCTGTTACCCTCCTATTGAAGAGTAATGAAGGTATTGGGAGCAGCAGATCGATCCTCAATTGTCGCCAAGTATTTTGTATTGTTGAGCGTCATTAAAACTTGGCAAACACAAACTAAAATTAACTTGTCATTGTCCTGAACTGGAGATGCCAATTACTGTGTGNGACTCACAGCTTCTTTTGAGGTGTGTTTATTACTCCGTGCACGGGTCCCCACTCCTACCTACCCTTTTATTTTGGCTCTTAGGCTCAAGGAGGACGCTGCACTCCAGACTCTTANGTGACGAGGTCAAGATACAAAGAGATCTTGCAGTTGCTGGTTTATATCTATTTGCTACTTTGAAAAAATCCCCTTCTTTGAAGAAAAGGAACACAGCCATTTTCCTGTAAAGCTTCTTGGTGCCTACATATGCTCTCTAATTTTATACCAACAAGGAGGCCAATAGTTTGATTTATCAGTATTTGCCTGCATTTCTCCCTCTTGAGTGCTTCTTGATCATTTTAAACTAAGATTAAACTTTTTTTTCCCACTAGATCTTTTAACTGGCAACTTAATTCTCTTTGATTTAGATTGTTTGTTGTTTTTTTTTTAAACTCCACCTTTAGACATAGATTGCACCCTGGTTTGCAATGAGACTTTTACTATAAATAGCCCTTTGCTTTGAGGGTTCTGTCCCTTCAGCACTATTGGGAGTCAGCAGGCAGATTTAATGAGAGGTAGCCTTTGATGAAAATTCAATTGTAAATGGGAATTGCTTTGTCACGTACAGGACGTGCAAAATATGTGATAAATTTTTCTAGATAAGGAAATTATATACTTTATAATACAATTGTGATGATTGATTTAGGTATGTGTTCACGTTTTTAAATTTTAAAACTGAATGCAAATATTCTAAGGTTTCAGATAGATAAATAGGTAAGAGCTCAGTAAAATGCAGTAGTATAAGGTAAAGTAAATTAATNNTAGAATTAAGGGTTAATGATGAGGACCATAGAGAGATGACACCTGAGATTGGGGAGGATGGGATTCTGGGGCAGGTGGTGCTAGATGGGTGCTGTTCTAGGTAGATGGAATAAACAGTATCTATAGCAACTTGTCATTGTGGAAGGGAAGAAGGATGAAACGCTAAAAATGAAGGACTGAGTGCGATGAGTAGATCAAGGAGATTCTACCTTACACACTCTTGCTGTGCTCCATATGGGAGTATGCTGGACTGTTCTTTGAAAAAAGATAAAAACTGACTTGACCCTGATTGAGTACCTGACTCTATAGTCTAACAAGGGATGCTGATTGAAGGGGTCTCCTCAGTAAGGAATGACTTCTTCAAAGACTTGGAGAGCAGAGTGGTGGGCTCTTTCTGTAAAAGCTCATATGGGTAACTCAGAGATTCANTAAGAATAGTTTTTCCCTTGACCTGTTCCAAATCCTGACTGTCAAATTACAGGCCACGCTTACTTAAATTAACCGCTCTTTTCACAAGACAGTCCATGTGAGTAACTCCCCAAGAGCCAAAATGTCTCAGCTAACATTTTAGAACATTGATCAAAGTGATGTAGAAGAGAGATTAATCTGGAATTTTATTAGCTATGAGAGAGGAACTCCCTGAAGAAGTGGACAAGGTACTTTCCTTCTTACCAATCATTATTTTTTATTAATATATTTTACAAGACTGCAGTTGAAATAATATTAAATACAAATTTGTTTTTATACAGAAAGTGTAATAAAGTTAAAATAGTTCCTTGTAATTCATAGCATTATTGCAATGCTTACAAAATTTTTGCATAGAGTGTGCAAGGATTGATGTTATTTAAAACAAAACTAAAACACTNGTCTCACATCACACCAAACCCAGAGGAAAAACAAAACCAAACAAAACAAAACCTAAAATAACACAAAGGCCAAATTCAGATGAGCTTCCTTTTCAAAGTTCATAATCACCAAACAAATTGACTTCTATGTCAACTTCTATGACCTNGTCTTTTCTGTTAAGAACCCCAGAGTGTTCTCTCCAAAGGGTGTTCAGCCCCCTCATGATGGATGTCCTACTTTCCTATCTAAAGCATGGGCACCTTCGGTATGCTTCTGTGGCTTTGTGGTCTCTCAGAGGGAAAATGCTGACTAAAGAGATGAGAAAATTTATCCTACTTCCTCATGAAAATATTGGATAGAAATTGCTTTTGTGTTACTCCAGTGTAAGTCTCCCATNAGTTCCCTTTACTTTGCTGTAATTTCCAATCAGGGAGGGACAGAGAAAAGCCTCCATTTACATTTTCTAGGGCTCTTGTGAGGTTGGTGACATAAGATCCATCAAAGGTGCCCATACATGACTTGCCATTTGGAAACTGACACCATTGGAAGGGAACTCTCCGACTGACCTAACCAGAGGGTCTTTAGCATTTCTAGTGAAACCCTTTCTAAGGATGTATGAGAGGTGGAAACTAACAAGCTCTGGCCCTGAGGCTGAGTGCAAGAGTATCCGGACCCTCCACTGTCGTGAGAAGGATGCACATAGATGCACAAGTGACTCATCTCATAGCATCTCTCCGCTCTGTGAGGGTCAGGCTCACAGAAGACTTTCATGAGGGCATAGCAGTGCATAATCTGTTCAGACAGACCTTGAGTTCAGAGTTAGTTTTTCAAAAAAGATCTTGTCTATTTCCTCTTAATGGACCAAACTCTAATTCTGTGTTCACAAGGTACCAATGTTCAAAGCTACCCAGTTATAATGAGCTGTAGATTGTAGTCACTTCCTGTTTTTAATTTGGAATGCCTATAGCCTCAGGGCTGAGGGTGGGACACCAATACAAAAGAGGTGTCCTGGTTAAGGTAGAGAATGGCTCTCATTTCCAACTCATGAGAATTGGTGGTGACGGCCTAAAACCTCTAGTGGGAAAAATTCTGCACCTTGGGAGGGATATGGCCCTTTAGTGATAGTTGATAAGGGTTGGGGATGAAGCCATTCCAGGGTCAAAGTGGCTTGCTCCAGGTGGTGTTGAATGCTTCAGGTTAATTGAGTTCTAGGTGATTCTCAGTGATAGAGAATGAGCCCCGAGTTATTTGGTGATTTTATTTTACTAGTAAAAAGTAAAGGGAGAGAGGAAAAAGCCTAAGAGTGTCAAAGATCTCACATCAAATAAGACAAGATTTTTGGAGGGAGGTGTAGGAGAAGGAAATAATATATATCGGGAAGGCAGCATTGTTCGNCCATACTGATGTATAGCCATATATTCAAATGTTCTCCTATATACGAGGCTCACAACTGAGATATCTTCCAGTTGTAAGGACTAAGGAGTCTGACTTAGCACGAATCACACCCAGAACAAAGCAGTTGGTTGGTTTTGTTGACATTGTTCTAGATTCTGTAATCAGTCAGTTTTTCTATATCTCCACTCCACATATCCACAATTTACTATTGTATGCAACCCTGATAAGAGACTACAGAAAATGGAGATGTGAAAGTTTGGTAGCCCCACTCATTCTATAAGGTCTAATCTAAAACCTAGGAGGGGAGAACTCCCCACCAACTTAAAAACTAACTTGAATGTTAGTGAACTGCCCGGGGATGAGACTCACACTCTGGCTTGGTCATTTTCTANAATCTGAGTTTGAATGTTTCTTAGCCTCTTGAGGTCCCAATTTCCCTATCTGTAAACTGGAATCTTGTTGGGAGTTCAACTCCTCAGAGCACTGTTCTGAGGAAAAAACTAAATGGTACAGATAAAGCATTTAGCAGTGCCCAGTGCAGAGTTCAATGAATATTAACACACAAATCTAATAACGAGTGGAAAGTAGAGTCTAGTCATTTCATATCTTAGGGTAGGCTGTGGATCCAAGAAAACCTCTTGTTTTATGCATGAGTTTTGAGTACATGGCTCTTTTTGTGGTGAAATTTTTATAGCTTTTTTTTTCCTGTTCTGAAAGCAAATAGCCATGGCCCTCAAGATCCTAGGATCTCATGAGTCAGGTTAATGGGAACATTAGACATCTATGTCTTCCTTGTTGACCAATGCCATCTTTCAGTCCTCAGACAATCCATTGTTTTACCATTCTTAGTTAAATGAACAGTCAGTTTGGAGATTCTTACTTAATGAAATCTGAGCTCTCTCTGCTTCCAGGGACAGAACCCCAATATAAGAGTGGGCTTTGAAGACACTCTGAGTATGTATGTGGGGTGGGTTTTTGTTTTTATTTTATTTTATCTTAAACATAAGTTTTCTTGCCTGTTTTCCTAGCAAGAGCAGCTTCAAGTTCGTTGTATTTAGTGAGGAAACAAAAGTCACATACTTGCCAGTGAGGATGGCAACACACTGAGTGAGACTTTTGGCTGAGGACTCTGGCTTCCTAGTAGGACAGGTAGATCGGGACTCTAAAGCTACTTCTTGCCTGTNGCAACTGTTTCTTTGATCTATTCCAATTTGTAGCCTCCAAGTGTGTCCTGCTGCTGCCTGCTGCTGGGCTTATGTTAAGGGGCAGCAGTTGGCATTGCTGTTGCTATATACTTGCAACTCTTTATGGATGGGTCTGATGGCATCATTAATGTTGTGTTGTGACATAACCTTCCCTACTGCATCAAAGGCTCATGGCATTCATTCTTCCTCAAAAGAAAATACTGATTTCTTACTCTGTCCATTTCCACAAAAGCAAGATGGGGGAGGGAGGGACCAAATAACCTGTGTGAGCATGGGTATCCCCAGGGGACTTTCTTCTACACTTGTGCTCCAACTACACTCCAAGAGAGGACCTCCCACAAGCAATTATTTTCCCCTTGCCATTCAGACCTGCCTTGACAAGTTTCAAGGACTCCATTAAGAAGAAAGCTTTTAAGACTCATAGAAATCACATTGCTTTAGAAAGTGCTAATGCCTATGGTGCATTGTGCTGCTTGGAGCAGCAGGCTTGAGGCTGCTTTATCACTGATCAGTGGTTTGGTTTTGTGAATGAGAAATTCAGAAGCAACTCTACAATTTCAAATTCCGATTACCACAGAGAAAGAGATATATCTGACATCCTGGTGCAGTAAACTCCGACTATTTTAATGGAAATATGTTGGAACTGGGGAAGCCTTCCTCCAAGGAAAAAGTGATGAAAAACTGCAAGAGAGACATTTTATCTTTGAGATAAAAGGCCAGTTTTCTAAGGTTGTTTCCTTCATTAGAACTGTTCTGCAACTTGCCTGCTACTGGAGCACCATGCAAATGTGTCATTCAAAGAACTGATTCTTTATCATCCTGTCTTCGTACCTAAGACTTCCTAAGGTGTGTGGTGTGGGGAGAGAGATCTTGTTTTGCTTACAACTTACATAAGTAAGATTTTTCATCTTTTATTGATCCTTAATAAAGGATCAGATACTTAAAAATGGATCAGTTCAACCCTTTGGCCCAAGCGTTATGCTATCTTTTGTTTACAATAAATAAAACCAGGATACTCTCATTGAGTCTGCTAACTTGATCCTTCAGATGTATTCACGTGGAAGGCAGAGGACTTTCCTGTAGTGATGTAGATTAAGGACCAAAAAATGGTAGACATTCTCATTGAAACATATCCTGTCTCTCCAAGGAAAATACTCACACCCACAAAAGTTCATTTATAATGATGCTGAGTTAACAATAGTAAGTACAACACCACTATCAGCAAAAGGGGCAGATCTGCAGTAGCAACTGATCTTACAACACAGAAGCAGAGGTACGTAAATATGAAACGTCCTTTTTTTTTTGTATTCCTTCCACTCCAAAGGAGCAAAGAAAAGACCCAAATTCTGAAGAGCAAAAGTAAACCGCCATTTATCTGGTCACTTCTAGAAATGGCTCCATAGAATTTCACTGTTTATTCTTACATATATAAAGATGTTATTGTTTTGCATCCTTCCAGTTATTTATCGGTCTAACCTGGGGCTGTAGGGACAGTGGCTACATTGGAGGTATGGGTAACCTGGGGCTGTAGGGACAGTGGCTACATTGGAGGTATGGGTAACCTGGGGCTGTAGGGACAGTGGCTACATTGGAGGTATGGGTAACAGAGTTCATTTAAGGTCAAAAGTATTCTCTGGAGGACCTAGGTGTGGAAGTCGCTCTGGCACATGGGAAGATGCAGTCTTTGCGGGTGTCGAGGGACTCAAGTATTTTTAGGGAAAAGATTGTGAATTGAGATCATTCTCCTTGGCTCACTTCTGGTCAAGCATTGCTCACTTGAAGCATTGCTCACCTGAGAAACACCCATCAAAGCTCCCCTGACGAGAGTGGGTGGAACACAGCTTCCTATTCCCAAGCTTCTTTTCATTCCTCTTTCTCAGTTACCCCAAGTCCTCTGAGCTGCCTTCTCTCTTAGATATGTCCTTCTTAAAACCTCAGCCAAGTTTTATATCCCCAAGCCCCCATGGAAAAGCAGGCTCCCCCTTGTTCCTGAGAAATCTGCCTCTGATCCACTATGTCTAACACATTCTACAAGTCATCTGTAGCTCAGGGGTCAGCAAATGTTTCCTATAAAGGGCTGTATAATCATACTGCTGTTTTGCTGGCCATGCAGTCAACAGTGGGGGTCCAGAGTGACATGGCTCATATACGACATGTAAATGTCTGTGACTGTGGAGTCAGGCTTGGTCTCCAGTTTGTGGTTTATTGACCCTTTCTGTAGGGTCAACCCTCAAATAATCTTTGGTCTATGGTTTGTGGATATGCAGTACCATTTGTCTAGAGAGAGAATGACCTGAAGGAAGCTAAAAAACCAGTTCAAGTCTGTAAGTGCTATCCCTTAGTCACATAACAATTATGAAGCCACACACCAAGTTTCTACCTAGATAGATGCCACCATGGAGCTCTTCAAAACCCATGTCATCTTGAGGTAGTCCCTCCAAATGAAACCCTCATGATTTTCAGAGCAGACATGCTGAACAGAACTAAATGATAAATATATCTGGAGATTACATTTTGATTTGTAAAATGTTTTCTGAAGAATATTAGCATACCCGAAGTTCTAGGAGACTTAAGAATCATTTGAATCCTGTTAATCCACCAGCTGCTTAGTAGACCCAGAGGTGTGATTGTCTAGAAGATACTATATATAAAGATTAGAAAGAGTCTCATTTTCAAAAAGTAGGGGTCAGCAGACATTAATATAAATGCTGACCCCCTCCCCAGAATTCTGGTGAAAGCTTCTCTCATGACTATGGACAAACATTCTGGTTGGAGAGTAGTGTGTGTGTGTGTGTGTGTGTGTGTGTGTGTGTGTGTGTTTGACAACTAAAAATGCATTTTACCAGTTCCTAGTCTGAACTGAAATTCGTAATCTTCTCATGCCAGAGATCCTCTGTATTACCTGATGTCCTATGGTTCTTTAACTTCATTGAAAACCAGAATTAACCAGAATTTTGTATCATGTATTCCTCCAGAGAGTTCTTGATTTATATCCCCAATTGCTATTATTTTTATTGTGTGTTTGTATGATTTATTTGCTCTAGGATTCAATTTTGCATGTATGACCATAATTTTTTTAATTGTCATAATATTCCCAAGGAGCATGTCACAATTGGAAATAAAATCAGAAGAGGTTCAGGGGAATTGTTTTTCCTTCTTATCCATAGACAATGGGTGAGAGATGGGCAAATGCAAAGGCAGTTTGTCTGCTTAAACAAAACAAAACACCCCTTCCCAAACAACCCTGTCTTCTTTATATACTTAGCCACAAGGAACTTCAGAGTTATTATTATCTGAAGGATATGGTGTAGGTACTTCTAATAGCTAAGAAGGGCTTTTTGTCAGTTGAAAATGATATCTGTGTGTGATACAGGCAGATCCTGGCAGAAAGGGCCTATAANAGGCCTCTAACAGGATCCCATTTTAGATTTCCATACTGCAAATGGAGCAGTTTTAAGTTCTTGCCCTAAAATGGACCCATCCAGTGCTTCTGTGTAAGATATACAGAGAGAGTGAGGGGAGCCAGGCCTGACCTAGAAGCCAGAAGTCCAAGTCATGAGTCAGGTTAGGGTAGTCCCTGCTTTGTGGCAGTAAGCAACTGAGGAGTCCATTCTGTGTGTGCAAACCTCAGCCTGTTGCTTTCGTGTCATATCTCTCTTTTGTCTCCTATAACAAACCGTTCAGCTTGTGGAGTAAGAAAAATTAGAACCTTGTGGAGTACAAAAACNAAAACAAATACCACTCAGGCCTACAAGTACAACTTCATTCAAGATTGTAGGGCCGCTGCTTCGCCTAGTAGATAAAGGATCATCTAAATCAGTTATACCTCCATTCTGGGCTCCTCAGAGTCCAAATGTNGAAACCAGTCGGTTTGTCTACCAGTTTCTGATGCCCAGTCATGACAAAACCATTTCCCTTCAACCACCCAAAATAAACTACAGGTAACAAGATAAATAGGATGTGCTTCTCCTTGCTGAGTGCATTGGCTTAAGGCATAGGCACATTTCCCCCTCTTTGAACAGAGATGGTGTAATCCCCTGTCCCAGCACAAGAGCTGGCCAGGGTGACCCTGGGGCATGGCAATGAAGGTGGGGGTGATAAGAGGTAGCTGATGGCGGGAATTAGAGATTATTTCCACATACGGGGATTGGGTGCTGCTAAGCCCAGGGGACACAGTGATTCTGATGAAGACACACGACTCTGTTTATATTAATCTGCCATGAGTTTCTGGCAGCATGTAGTGGCTTAGGTCTCCTAACAGTGAGTTCAGGAATATGGATACCCCAGCACTGACAAAATCTACAAGAGCAAAGCAGGAGAGTTTGTGCAAGCCCTTGAAAATACGACCTGTCTCTCAATGGCCCACCCATCTCAAGAAACTTAGGAAGATTAGTTAGCTTCTCTATGGTACTCTTGGTTAGATTTCTATCGTGAAATAACTTCTCTTGGGATCTGGGGCTCACTCTTTGGGATTCTGATTGATTTCATGATTTTGAGTCTATCTGTTGGATAAAGTCAGAAGTAAGAACCGAACCACTTGGGGGACAGATTTCCCTGAAATGAGATGTCTCGCATGCCATGTATTTTTTGCCTGTCAGGCCACTGAATAGCTTCTAGCCTATGGTGGAGGAGCTATGTCCTCTTCTGTGCTGATTCAAAGCTCTTACTCATCGACTGTGGGAGACTATGTGAGTTAAAGGAAGCAGAATAAGTAGAAGTCAGGTGAGTGACTTACAGTCTTTCAGAATTCAACCTCCCTGTCCCCATTCATTTAGCCACACAGCTCCTAGTATGTTGGTCTACAAAGGTAGGGTGGCCATTTTGAGTTTTTGTGGCTAATTTCTATGGGTATACCCTATCCTTATCTTGAAGAGAAGAACTTGGCCAGCTTGGCTGAAGCTAAGAAATGGAAAACAAATGCCTACGTTTTAAAGACAGTCTCACTATGTAGCCCAGGCTGGCCTCCATCACCACAACTTGCCTGGTGCTGGGATTACAGATGGGTCAAATGTTTATCTTTTATACCAATATATCATTTCTTGAGAGTGATCCAAAGATTCCCGCCATCACTGCCTCTAATGACTCTAAGAGAGAAACTAGGTGATTACTTGAAAATATCGATGGATATTCTGTAAGTGCTCAATCCACTGTGTGATTTGAAATTGCCTAGGGAATGCTGGGCCTGAATGAGTGCTTAGAATCTGTCATGTGGATGATCGGGATGGGGTGGAGAAATGACAGTGGAGATGTCACAGGGTCACCCATGGTTCCTTTTGTACTGAAACCTCATTTTATACAGAGGATATATATATATTTATTTATATATATTTATATATATTTATATCCACTCACACACACAACCCACACATACACACACTCATACACACACACACACACACATACACACAAAAGGTCTTTGATAGGCTTTCTGTGTTCTAGTAAAAATAGCTGGCAGCCAGTGTCTCAAGCCAAAAAGGGCCTTTATGCCGCCGACAATTGTCCGCTATGGATAGTCCTTCAAAGGCAGACACTTGTGTTTATCTGACAAGTGGAACCAGTTCCTGCCTGGGACAGGAATAACCTCCCATTGGCGCAGACGCAGACCTCGAAGACCTTCTGCCTCGTTCCTGTGGGNGTGTAGGATCCACGAGGCAGTCTAGGTAGTTTGATTTTCGCAGCATCTAACTTAATCTAGGGAGAGGAAAATAGGAAAGAATCAGTCAGTCAGAGGCTGCCATATAAGTTCTTGAAACTCAGAAAGAGCTGAATATTCCATTCAATTTAAACCTTACAAGTACTGACTTGGGCTGAGCACTGTTGGTAGTGGGGATAAGACAGCCTCTATGGGGCTGGAGAGATGGCTCAGAGGTTAAGAGCACTGGCTGCTCCTCCAGATGTCCTGAGTTCAATTCCCAGCAACCATGCGGTGGCTCACAACCATCTATAGTGGGATCTGATGCCCCCTTCTGGCATAAAGTTGATATAGCACTCATATTCATAAAAAATAAGTCTTAAAAATAATGACNGTCTCTAATCTCACACGCACCTATAATCTANCAAGGTTATGCCTTATTTGTTGATAATAGCATTTTGCAAAAAGTNTGATATGCAGACTAAGAATAGTGTCATAGAGTCAAATAAATGTGGGAATGACCCAGTAAACAGTTTTCATTACTGCAGGGCATTGCATGCCCATGGCCAATATGAAGTTCCCAGAAGACAGTAAAATACATGTTTTAAAAGATTGGTAAGCCTTCCTCTTGCTTTCTTTTTCTAATGGTGGCACTAATACTCAACAGAATATACTTTGAAAAATGCTGGATATATATATAAAAAAGTAAGCTGTGGTGAAAGGTGTCATTAGGTTTTTGATTATAACTGCCTCCTTCAGAGGTCAAGTTGGAGTTGCTGTGAGCTGCCTATATGAATCANTTTCTGTTTTTATAAGTGTGGCTTGCAGTTCATGGCTATTTGAAGAGGCAGTTGTTATAATGGAAGTCTCCTTCAGNCAAATTCCTTTAAAACAAAAATAGCAAATGTCTAACTAAACCAAACATTTTTTAAAAGATATCCACTGAGTGGATATAATTATGCAAGAGATCTAGGCACCCTCTATGTAGATANGTAAGGTGGAGTAGTGTTTTACCTCAAAAAGTCAGGTTGCCCTTTTAATTTCATTCTTAAGTAAAACGGTTCACCTATGAACACTTGAAAATCCCTTTGTAATCTACAGTTATATTAGACTCTTGCTAGGGGGACGTGGCATAACTTGTCTATAAAATGACAAGTGGCATTTGTGTTCAATGACTGGGGTTNTNTTGTGGTAAGGAGAGTCAACAGCACTTTATTCTTTAGCCATCTATTCTGACCCTGTTAGCTTCTGGCTTGTTTTGACTCAGGATAGTGCTTAGACCCAACTTCCCATTCTCAACGAGAACCCAAGCACATAACATAAAAGAACTGCATGTTCATTTTCAGCCACATGGGTTTATACACAGCTTAATCCAAGCACTTCACAAATAATGAATCATAACTTTTGTGTACTATGGGCTTGGCTTATAATCATGCTGTTCAACTGTCTTTGTGGGCTCCTTGGGTTGATACTGTATAAGATTAATCTCAGTGTAAACCAGCCTAGGGAAAGGTTGGTCATCAGGCTAGTGGACTCCCAAGTTCTGTCCTACCCAATCCTTACCTCCCCATCCTTGGACTCCAATCTCAGCTCACTTCTGCAGGTGGCTTCCATATTGCCCGCTTCTGCATTTATTTCTACCCCTTTTGGGGCTTCCATCACTAGAGATCGGGTTGGAGACTCCAACCTGAAATAGAAACCACAGATTGAAGATCCTTTTCCCTGCTTAGGAATTTTAGGAAGCTGATGCTCATGGCTTTGGAACAGCTGCAGCATTGGATCTAGTTTGTCCAGATTTTGCTTCACAAACATATGTGTAGTGGGTAGCTGTTCCAGCTTTGACCTTGAAACACTGCCCCTTACACGTCTGTGACAGAGAGTGTAAGGAGTCTAGGTGTTATCTTCTCCACATTTCACAAAGGTTGTAAGGAAGGTATTCTAGGATNATAGCCTTATCTTATCTTATACCTGATGATTGTTTTTATTTCTTTATTAGTAAAATTAACCAAATTTTATCTATATCTCTCCTTCCCCAGGATTATTATTATTTTAAAAAGTAAGAGGATTCTAGCACCTAGCTTTCTAGAATGTTTTCATTCTNTCCTACTGTCTGGATCTTATGAAGGTACAATCAGAACAAAGTTAAGAAAATAGAGTTAGGTGGCTGCAGAGATGGCTTAGTGGTTAAGAAAATAGATCTGGGTGGTTGGAGAGATGGCTTAGTGGTTAAGAGTGCTCCAGGGGTACCTGATGCCCTCTACTGGCTTCTTCCATCATCTGCATGCACATGTACATACAACCCCATGTACATACCTTCCCCCTCCACCACATACACACACAATTAAAAATAAGATCATTTAAAATAAGAAAATAGCTCTAAGAGTCAGACAGTCTTAAAATCAAGCTGTGATATATCCCCTTCATTGTGATGGCTAATGTTATNTTTTAAGTTTAAATTACTGTGCTTAAGAGATCTATAAAACAAAACTGACTCTAACCTGTAAAGCCCCACTTGCCCAAGGACAGATAACTTCCTGGAATGCTGGGTGCTATTGTTCATGTAAGGTAACAAGCTAGCTGTTTTTGCTTCTGTAGACAAGCTTGGTTGTCCCAATTGCACAGCCCCAACTGATCACNGGTAGGCAGGACGTATGTAGGCAGGAAGTACATCAGGATGTGTGCTTGCCTCTGATTGCATGAAGGCATAAAATATATAGCTTTGTCAGTTCTGCTTTTATAAGCCCCTGACTAATGTAATTTGGTGCCATACTCTGAGTATGAATCTCAGGTATGGACCTGGCCAGTATTCATGNTCCTGGCCACTATTTAATAAAGCCTCTTCTTTATTAAAATTTATTCATGGTCAGACTGATGGATCTCTGAAGGACTCCAGACCCATAACATTGGAACTACAGGCAATTCTTTTTTCTTTTCCTCTCTGAATTTTCTCAAAGCTTCAGTTTCTTTATCTATAAAGTTCAAGTCAAACCTGGCATTATAAATATGACTTGGTCCAAAATATTATGATTGCAGATGGAATATTACTTGCCTGAAATTCTTGGAAACCAAACATGTTTCAGAGTTTGAAAATTTCTAGAGTTTAGTAGACCTTACCAGAACATTCCTTATCTGAAAACCCCAAATGCTCCAAATGGCACTTAATTTTTTTTTTGGAGTTTGGAGCATATTGAGACTTTTAAGATTAGGGACAGTCACCCTGTTCTGGTGTTGGCATTGTTATTATACCAGCCAAAAAGAACTTTTGAGTCTTGTGATGTAGATTTAGAATAGACCAAGGGCTGCCTGGGTCAGGGAGGAGGACTAGTTGGGGCATGAAGAGGGGTTGCTTTGGGAGGTGGAACAGTGATACATATTTTGATTACAGCTCAGCACTGATTCTATGTCTCTATGCATTTTTGAAAATGCAAAATAATGTGTAAAATGAATTTCTAACTGGTCTTGTTAAATAAAACATGGAGCCAGGGATAGGGGTGAAAGTCTGACAGAGATCAGAGGAATTCGGAACAGCTGCCAGCTTCACCTTAACAATGCCGCTGCTTCTAAAAGAGAGTCTGTCTGACTTTCTATAACTCCACGTCTATATCCTTTTCTGTTCTGTTCTCCCACTGGCTCTTTCAGCCTAGCTACATCACTTCCTCCTATCACCCATCTCTGTCACTTCCTGTCTGTCTGTATAGACCTCCAGAATTCTATGGTTGATGCTGGGATTAAAGGCATGTGTCTCCACGCTTGACTNTTCCTAGTGTGACCTGGAACTCACAGGGATCCAGACAGACCCTGCCTGCTAAGTGATAGGATTAAGGGCGTGTGCTAATTTTGTAAGACTAGCAGCTGACCTTGTTCCTCTGATCCTCAGCTAAATTTTATTGGGGGACATAGATAAAATACCACCACAATAATGAGTCAATTTTATTGATTGTAAGAAAAATCAAGCTTGTTCTATGCTAATTACAATGGCAAAAGAGGACAGTATGCCTCCAAAAGTTTTTTGACTGGNTCACTTTAATGAGAAAAAGCTCAATCATCCCCATTAATCTTCTAGATTTGAACAGTGTCACCAGAGAGGGATTCATGAAGATCCTCCTTGTTACAGAGAAGGCAGCTCAGCCAAGGAGCAGGACCCAGCATCGGCTTTAGAATTGCCTTCTTCTTCAGGTCAGTTTNCCTAGTTAATGTTTCCAACTTTCATATTTCTTGAATGTGTTGAAAAGTAACATCATCCTTGTTACCCACTGCTGGCTACCTAGTCTATTCTACTACTCCATACATGGGTAGGGCAAACCCTTCAGTGGCTCAGGAAGATGGCCACAAGGACAAACTAGCTAGTGAG
>LZPO01076352.1:10205-29131 GCA_001675575.1 Neotoma lepida
TTTTTTTGAGACAGGGTTTCTCTGTGTAGCTGTGGAGCCTGTCCTGGAACTCACTATGTAGACTAGGCTGGCCTCCAACTCACAGAAACCTGCCTGCCTCTGCCTCCGCCTCCTGAGTGCTGGGATTAAAGACATGCACCACTACTGCCTGGCCTGAATGCTAATATCAAAGGCATGCACCACTAGACCCAGATATCTACTTACTTTTGATGAACAGCTTATTGATTTATATTGTTAGAACTGCTAGATCTTATNTAACTTTTAAGACATAATTTATTAAGTGTCAATAGACTTTACATTGGACACATACATATGAGACCATTTAACCCCAATAGACGTTGTATACATTAGACATCCTCTTGATTTCACAGACAAGGAAATAGAGACTCAGAAGTGGAACTCCTTTAGTCATTTACAGCTAGTAGATGGCTGAGGTGGGACTTGAACTCAGATCTGTTTTGGTCCAAATTTCACTGAGGAAAAAGATCGTATGATTGTATNAACAATGAAGATTGTAAGTAAACCATTTAATCTACCAGTGTTGTAATTTTTCATCTCCAAAATGACATTCTACAATTGAAAGAAATTTAAGCACTTTAAGGATATACTAAACAATGCATTTGAGGGAAACAACATAGATTTAAGGTTGTGTTTTTTACTATAATTNTATCCAAACATTTCATAAGTTTCTTGGAGAATAAACTTTTTGAAGTCAAGACTTTTACCTTAAATCGTTGCCAGTTGCAGCCCAGGGTAAACCGTTGCCATCACGTTGTATTGCTTTGTCAGGATTTCTGAAATGCATTTGCATATTTATATGTATTAAACTCCAAGGTGATATTATACAGGTCACAAGAGAATTTAAAATCGAGTCCTTTTCAAAGAATTCTTCATGAAAAGGAGGGGTTCTGGTCAATTCTTAGCTTTATCTTAGTATACTTACTATTGTCTTGGAGGAGCAAGACCTGGTGTTTGCAGCTTTACCTTAGTGAAACACCCCTGCCAATGTCTCTATTCCTCCGCATTCCCCATTTGGTGATACACTTGATGACAATGAGGATACTTAATAGGTATAGGCAATGGATCATCAGGTTGTGTAGGGATATGGAGAGAGGAAGTCTTCTGAAAGGTGTGTTGGGATGTTTTTAAATGGAAGTGTGGTTTGTTTACTTGTAAGTCGAGAGGCATATTTTCCATAACTTTGAATTGTGTTGCATGAATATGTTGGAACTCAGTAGTCCCCGGTTATCCATTTTGGCTTGCCATGGTCTCAGTTANAAGAGGTCAAATAAGACTTGAAAATATTCCAGAAGCAAACAACTCATAAATTGTCAATTGCATGCTTATTCTGATCAATGTGGTGAANTCCTCCAGAACCCTGCCCTGTCCTACCTGGGATGAAAATGCTTTTGTCTGCCTTGTCCACCTATTATTTACTTCTTGCCTGAAAACTATGTGATAGTCCTCTTGGCTGTTAAATGACTGCCAGTGTATCACACGTCTGTATNTAGTAGTCAATTTCTTACTTAATAATGACCTCAAAGGGCAATAGTAGTGATGCTGATGGTTCAGATACGCTGTAGTTCCTTTAAGAAAATGGTGAAGGTACTTCAATGAAAGTGTATACCTTCATTGAAACATATTGTTACAACTCTTCCCTTTATCATTCATTGGTATTAGTCTCTTAGTATCCTTTATAAGCAACCTTTGCTCCAGGTCTACATGTATAGGAAAGTTTCTGTGTGCGTAGTGTTTAATGCTCTCCCCAATTTCAGGTCTCCACTGGAATGTATCCTCCACAGGTAATGGGAGACTGTAAACATAAACTGTAGTGACAAGCATTGTTGCCTTTTCCTTGCAGTCTGTGGGCGAGAGCTGCTGCGTAGGAACAGAGTGGGGAAGCTCATCATCACTCCTGTCCTTGAGCCTTCTGCTTGTGCACTAGGCAGCCAGATTCCAAAGGGCAGCTGCATCCTGGAAGCAGCAACACTTAGTCCAGAACCGTAAATGCACAGAGATTTCTGGATACCAAACTAAACATGGGTTTAAAGATTCAAATCACGACAGAGTAACATGACCCTGTGTGGTGCATTACATCCTAGACTCCACACATGGAAAATTCCAATCAGCATTTTTAAAGAGCTCCATCCAGTCATTTTCTGTAACATTCTACAACTCCGTTCAATATGTGGGAGCTTCTGGAAACCATACTAATGCAAGATGGATTGGAGATGGCCTTAAACTCTGCCTGAACAGATGCCATTCTCATGTCTAGTGTCCACTTGTAAGTGAATATTGAAAAGTCTTGTNTCATTTACTGTCCTGTTTGAGTCTAACTGAAAATGTTCAGGGATAGCTATTTAAACTTGGAGGCTTCCATAGATCCATGCTTTAAAAGCACACATTTTCTTCTTTGACATTCATCCTATCCCTTTCTCTTTGCCTGATTCACAAGCCCCTTCGTGGCTTTACAAATGAGTGGCACCCTCCACCAACACTGTGAATCTTGAGTTTTTATTAGTTTCTTGAAACTATGAAGAACTCCCTTTGGTCACTGAGTGAGTGACTAGCTTAGGGTTACGGCTGTCAAATTCATATGATTGTAAATAGTCACAATTTTATGGCTTGAGATAAAAAATTCAAGAATGGAAAAAAGAATCAGTCCTTGGGAAGGCAGAACTTCTAGGTTAGTATTTTTTTTTTTATAGATCTCTTAAGCACAGTAATTTAAACTTAAAACTTAATGTTAGGCATCACATTTCCCCTTTGAGTTGTATCCTGAGTAAATCCTTGACTCTGTGATGGGTACCTGTTTACATTGGGATCTAATGACCATCAGCCTAATGGCAGACAGACAGGAATTTATGTATCTAGTTAAAGTATTAATAATGCAAGGGCCAACAGTAATTAGCATCAGAGTTACTATCTAGGAAGAGACCAAAAATGAAATTGGGAACCAGTCATTTATTTCATCTCAGGTCCCTCCCCGCTTTTTTTGAGTATGACCAAATTATCTCTAATGGTTACTGAGTGGTTTGCAGAATGGTGGGGGCTGTTGTTCATGTAAGATAACAAGCCATGTATTTTCACTTCTGTAAACAAACTTCATTGCCCCAATATCACAGGATGTGTGCTTGATCACACCTAGGCGGGAAGTATATCAGGATGTATGCTTGCTTCTGATTGGACACTGGTGGGAAGTATGTAGCCTTATGGGTTTTGTCTTTAAAAGCCTCTGACTAATGTAATTTTGGGCCATATTCTGAGCATGGGTCTTGGGTATGGACATGGCCAGTATCCATGGTCCTGGCCAGTATTTAATAAAGCTTGCTTCAAATTTGGCTTAAAAAAAAGAAAAGAAAAAGAAAAAAAAAGAAGAAAAAAGAAAAAAATCGTAATTTAGAAAAACTATTTTGTCATCAAACAGGACAGTGAACATGAACATATTTTGTACAGGTATTGAGTTGTGGAAATACCAGGAAGTTAAGACTTCTGTTCACATTCATCTTTCAAGATCGTTATTTTTCTTTCAAGTCATTCTTTTTCATTTAGGCTTCTCAAAAATAAATTCTTTGCAAAGAACATGTGGCTTTATTCTCAGTGAGAGATATTATATATTAAAATAAAGAATAGGTAAGAAGGCACTTCCCAAGTTCTAGAGACTCGTGTAAGTTGCTAGTGGAATCAGCTAGTTGAATGTGGCTTTTTTGCTTCAGAGATGAATATGATTTAAAATGTTTATTGTGAGTAAAACNACTCACACTCCTCNAGTTTTANCTCATAAATAAATAACTCAGAATCCTGGGGGTGGGGTGTGAGGGAAAATAGAACATAACCTCCATTTAAAAGATTGCTGGGCAGTGGTGGCATATGCTTTTAATCCTAGCACTCAGGAGGCAGAGGCAGGTGGNTCTCTGTGAGTTCAAGTCCAGCCTGGTCTACAGAGCTAGTTCTATGACAGCCAGGACTACCAAAGGAACCCTGTCTTGAAAAACCAACACCAACAGAAATATTTATCTTTATTTTATGTGTATGAGTGTTTTGTTTGCATGCATGTTTGTGCACCCTGTGTGTGCACCTGTTTGTGCACCCTGTGTGTGCACAGCACCCATAGATGCAGGATGAGGGCTTTACATCTCCTGGAAGTAGAGTTTTTGATGGTTGTGAGCCACCATGTAGGTGCTGAGCACCAAACCTGGGTCCTCTGGAAGAACAGCAAGTATTCTTAATATTGAACCATCCTTCCAGCTCTATAACTGACATATTTTTGAAGCTCCTNGGTGATAGCAAACCAAGGCTAAAACAACTAGAATCAACAGTTCCATTTCTCCACCAACCTATGTTCTTCATCTTGAAATCTAGATCAGCAACCATTTGCTNCTAATAATTACTGTGGCTCTAAATTGCCATTGAGAAAAATTTTCCATGTGTAATAGGAGACCTTCTAAAAGCTTAATAAGACTAATTAGTGTATAGAGCAACCAATTAATTCTGAGCACAGAGAGAAAGAAAACAAGTTTTTAAGAGGTAAGTCAGAAGGCTTCAGAGTCCACAGTTTACCCATCTTTGCCACAGTTGGATGGTCTTCAGGACCAAAATGTATATGTGTGTGTGTGTGTGTGTGTGTGTGTGTGTGTGTTGGAGAGTTGTATAACTCAACAGAGAGAATTTTGAAGGAATGCTCTGAATCGTGATTTAAATGTTCTTTGTGCAGCAGTTGGTGCTGTGTTGAAGGAACTCAGCAGAATGTCCTAGGGATTTCATCNTTAACTTAGCAGCCTGGGAGACCTCAAATACTTAGAGGCACTGACGCTCCCCCAGCTNCTAACACAAGTCACTAACTGCCTTTTGTTTCCTGTGCTGGGCTTGGGCTGATCTTGAAGTCATAGGAAATGGTGCGGAAGAGATGGGGCATCTTGGAGGAGGGCCTCCTCCAGTTCAGCCCTGCCCCTCACTAGCTTCTCATAGTGCCAGGGTCTCTGTTTTGTTGTNGGTTTTGTGTTTTTCATGAATATTTTTCTCAACTGCTCTCTCTTTCTCTTACTGGCTACGACAGGTTCCAGGGCAGCCAGAATGGAATTCTGTACTTGGTTGTACAGGCTTCTGGAATGTACCTTTTGGGCATGTTCACTTGGAATCATACCTCCTATTTTCTGTCATTAGCATTTCTGCCAGAGGAAAACAATCTTCCACCTCACCCACTGTGGCCCCTTCATTGTTTGCCACTGTTGTGCTGTTTCTGTCATGGGGAACATTTCAGTAGAAGCAGCATTAAGGAAAAGGATCATCAGGGAACAATTATTATAAGTGCTCCAAATCGAATCAATTTATTTGTTTATAGATATGGTGTTACTCATAGTTTTATACATTTCTTGGCTGTATGTATGTATGTATGTTTACCAACAGACTTGTTCATTACTAATTTATCTCACTTGTCTTTCATATCTGTTAGAAAAGTCGAAAGTAAAAGCAACACTTTTTTGTGTATATAAATAATTTATCCTTTTCTTCCCTGTATTGCTAATTGAACCTGGGGTCTCATGCTTTCTGAACAAGGATTTCTATCACTGAGATATCTCCAGCTTTCTTTTTACTTTTTACTTTGAGNCAGGGTCTTACCAAATTTCCCAGGCTGGTTTTGAACTTCCTCTGTAGCTCAAAATGGTCTTGACCCTACAGTCTTTCTTTCCTAGTCTCCCAAGCAAGTGGGCTTGCAGGACTGCACCTTAAGGCCTGCCCTCCTTCTGAATTTCCATTGATCAAGGAGATTGTTTTCCAAAATATCTGTTTTTCAGGCATATGTTTAATTAGTATCAACATCTTAAAAGTGATGACTAAGAATCTGCTTTTATTAGTAAAGATCAAATACTAAGTGCTTTTGGAATGCAGTTTAGCCACTACCCCTTCTAAAACACTGCTCAAAATAAGAGGTGGATGTGGGATTTAAGATTATAAAGAGTAGGCAACGGGGGCTTGCGAAATGAAATAGCTCAGTGGTAAAGTACTTGTTCAAAGCATGAAGAACTGAGTTTGAATTTCCAAGAGGCACGTCAAAAGCTGGGTATAGCCAGTGCATATCTGTAATCCCAGCACTGGGGAGGCAGAGACAAGAGCATCCCTGGAACATGCTCTCAAACTTGTGTAACCAAGCTTGTGACCTCCAGGTTCAATGAATGACTCTGTCCCAAAAACTAAGGTGGAGAGCCACCAAGNAAGACAATTGACCTTTGACCTTCATCTTCACATGCGTACATGTGCACACTCACCCACACATATACACACAAAACAAAAACAGTGAACAGAACAGACATCNTACCAGACCACTGTTTACTAATTTTGTGACTGATCTTCAAACAAAGCTTCCATAAAGCTCCAGCAAAGCAAAATTGGGAAACCTGTGCTCACTTCTATTTACCAGTGGTGACCTTGTTTCATATTGACCTGATTGCAGTTTAAACAGTGGCATGATGGGGACCTGAGACCCCGTTAGGATCACTTTTGGGTTTTGGTGGTTCTGTGCCATAGTTGATGTCTTTGTCTCCTCTCATAATTGTAAGTGAGATAGTTTGTTTGTATTTCAAAGTGTTTCTTCATTTAATATGACTTTTTTATTTTTGAGCAAATTCTCTGTCCCAGACACAATTACTGTCCTTGGAAGATCCCACAGACCACCTTGGTGATGGGACCTTCTACAAATACAGGAAGAGACTATCATTTGGGCCATTAAGTTGGGTTTGTGATTGTCTATTTTTGTATGTATAATGCAAATTTTCTTTAAAAGGTCTTACCTGGCAGTGGATGTAGTGGGAAGAAATGGTTCCTGCCATGGTGTTTGGCATTCTCTGAAAGTTATTAAGGCCTCATTTAGAAAATGAGGTCATCCCGTGAAGTGTGCGGTGGTTGTTTTGTGTCTCCTGTGTTGATTGGAGTCATTTGGAGGAAGTGTATTGTGGTTCTCTTATTTTCTATTAGAGGCTTTGTGAGCCGACAATGCTAGGTTTAAAAACCCACAGAGAAACATCACTGGAGTCGTGTTAATCATTTCACAAAGATCTACATCAGCAATGGTGGCTGCCTTTGAACTTGCATGACACCAAGCTGACCAGCATCTCCAGTCAGCTCTTGACGAGAAATTCAAGCATGCATGCAACTGTACACGTGATGAGCATAACGACCCTCCAGTTCTTCTAGGGTGGTGACACCAACTTCCTTCTTACTTATGGCCCCCAACTCACACTGGGCCAGAATCCTTAATTAAACCATGTCATATCCTGAAATGATTGCAATCTGCCAAAGTGCAAGTGGGCCAGGCAGCCTGGAAGCTGTAAGTCCTCTGGGATAGAAGTCACTTGGGAAAAGAGGAGTGTTTCTTTGAGGAGGTCACCTACTAATCACAGGGCTTAGTGTGGGCTCAGAGGAGCAGTCATCAAGGCCCAGATGTGGGTGAGAGAGGAAAAAAGTACACATTACTGTGAGTAGGAAGAAGACAGATGACAAAGGACCAAAGAGAAGCTACCAAAGCCACACTGTAGCACTGTACTGAAGCATGTAGGGCTTTGTCCATGAAATAGAGCATGTATATCCAGTCATTCCACACAAGAGGCAGCATTTTATACCAGAAAGCAACCTTGACGGGTAGGAGAATCTGTAGTAAGTTAATTTCAGATCTGTTCTTATAGTGAAAGTAAAAAAAAAACCTCTAAGATATATGCNCGTTTAACTTTTGCAGTTATCTTGTGGGCCTCATAGTTGGGTGTGGAAGAGATTATGGGACAGTTTGGTCACTAGGGCTCTTCAATATTCAATAAAATTCTGCTTTTTAATTTTAATCATGTTTCACCAGAAATTTCACCAGAAGACCAGAAATTCTTTGAACTTGTACTTGTTTTATTTCTCTTCATTCTTATCTTAGATAAAAATATACCTTGCGTCCCTGTCCAGCAAGTCTCCTTTCTGTTTCCAAGGTGGATTTCAATGTATATAGTATATATAGCTCAGGATGTGGCCATCCCTTGGATCAGAAAACGTTAATGAATAACCATTGTGCACCAAATATTACATTGAAGATGACAAAGGCTATTGACTGAGGGAGAAAATGTTCTTTCAAGTAACTTCTCTTTTAGGTAACTATTTAGGGTTACTATTAGTGGAAACAAAGAGAAAAGAGTGCTAGGTTAGATCTAATAATTTGTTATTATTATTGCAGTCCTGAGGATTGAACCTAGTACCTTGCACACGCTAGGCAAACATTCCACCATTGGGCTACACCCCAGGAAATAGTTGATAATTTTTGCAAAGAAACTGGACTTGAAAGATGGTTCAGGTTTNTNAAGGTGAAGGGTTTCTTCACTCAGAGCCTTAAAGGCAGTAAACTCATTGGAGTAAAAAGGAGACACAGCTACAGGACGCAATCACAGGAAGAAGCGAGTCTGGTAAGGCCAGCCAGGGAAGTCTTAGACTCATCTAAGATATGGACATAGCTGGGCTTCAATGGCTACGCAGAAAGATCAGCAAGGAGGGAAACAAGACGACTGCAGCTACAACCTGGAGGGAAGAAAAATAAGCAGATGAGTAAAGATGGTGAGACAACTAGGCAGAAAGCGAGAGACTTGGGAGCACTCAGTCCTGCTGGGATGTCTTTATTGCACCTCTCCCCTCAAGGCTCTGGGTCTGTGCAGAAAAGGAAGCTGAAAGATGGTAAGGGCCAGAATCGATGGATGACTCCATGGAAACTGTCTTCTAGGCACAACATGACTAATGCATATATGAACTCACAGAGACTGTAGCAGCATGCACAAGACCTACACGCGTTCAAGCCAGACAAAGTCCCAACACTGAGAAGGGAGGTGGACACAAGGTCTCATCCCTAACCAATAAGATATTTTCAACTGATGGCTGCTAGGATAGGGAAAATCAGTGTTCTCCAATGGATATATCAACCATATTTCAGATCAGGCCTCATGTCCAGGAATAACTGACCAACACAAAACAGGCTCATGTTTTTGTTTTGTTGTGTTTGTTTGTATGTATGTGTGTGGTTTTTTTGTCTTTTTTTGTTTTTCACTTTAGTTTTTTTTTTTATTTATGTTTTTGTTTTGAGAGAGAGAGAAGGAACATACAAGTTGGTTGGGTGGGAAGGGAGTGAAGGCCTGGGGGAGGGGAAAGAATATAATCAAAATATACTTTATGAAGAAATTTTAAATAAAAATATGATGGCAAGGCTCTACATTTCAGTGATACTAGAAGTGGTAATCATCTGCCCAAACAAATCTCAAAAAGATGGCAGAGGAAAAATAAAGGATATGTTGCTTNATTTTTATAGNGAGTGTGAACTGGTGGCAGGTGGCAATGCTTAAATGGCAGAGGCTTTGCATATAAATGACTANCAGTTAAAAATGTTTTATGTTTCTGCTTGGCATAGTAGAAATAGTATAGAGTTAGAAGTCCTTCACGCAGGTCTCAACTGCACCACATTCTGGATGTGTGATTGTTGGTCACAACTTTCTTATCAATAAACATGTTAATAAATGATATGATATTTTATACATAATGAATGACATATACATGAAAAAGTGTCGTGGGAATTCACTCCATTCAGCCAATGGCTTCAGGCTAACAAGCTCTAGGGTGTGGTCTTGTCTGCATACGTGACTGCTTAAGAGCTCAGGGAGAGGGGTCTCGGCTTTCTCTTGGGTGGTCACAGCCAGATCAAGTAGCNGGGAGTGGCTTGCGGCAGGTTCCTGTCGTCCTTGGGCAGAACAGCAGCTTGATCAGCAGTGGTGTCTACTTTTCTTTGTATTAATGAGTCTGTATTTCCATCACACCTCATAGTAAATTATTAAATAGACTTTTGTGGGTTCATACTTCAAAAAAGTATAGTTGTGGAGACTGAAATGAAAGTGTTGTTGGAAGCACTATGCACCATATTTATTATATATTACTTATTAGGTCAACAGATTCTTCCCCCTTTTATGTGAGAGAAAAGGAAATATCATTCAAAAGATTAAGAATGTCCCCAGAAAGAATCAGTGTGAGCTTACTGTTTAAAACTCTACCCAGATAAATATAAAGGAAACATGTAAATTGTGTGTGTGTGTGTGTGTGTGTGTGTGTGCATTGTTTTCCTGTGTACACTCAGAGATCTGGAAGTATTGAGATGATGGCAGTGGTGAGCCCATCTCGCCCCAGCCTTGGTTCCTAAATGCCGGATTCAAGTAAGAAAGTGCAGAGAGAAGGATGGGACACGTCAACCTGATGATGTGATGCTAGATAAGAAATTATGTGATGTGAATACACAAATAGAAAATTATAAGTCATATTTTTAAAAAGAGTTTTTCCTAATATAAGTAAACTAATAAATGAATAAATAAGTTGATGGGAAGAAAAATAGAGTATCAATAGTCAAATTTTTAAAAATATATAAATTATAACTAATAAAGTATTATTAAGTACTAAAATATAAATTAATACTTGTCCATCTCAATTTTTCTAGTAAAATATTGAGATATGCTGTNTTCATTCACGCTGGAGCCTAATTTCTGTGTTATAACTAAATGTATTATGATATTAGAAGCTGGGCATATGCTGTTGATACATCAGTTTGTATATCACTCTAACATCCATTGAATATATGTTAACATTCCATTGTGTTCTTTACCTAAATGACTGATGGTACTGTGACAGCTGAATGTGCCTTCCTGAGAACCTCTAGGTATTCCCGCTGAGCCGTGTCCTCTGAAGGTTAAATGTACCAGGGGAAAGCTGCTTGTCCAGAGCATTATGTGCACCTTGCTGTGCTGAGATCTGACCATGCAATGACCACTGATTTCCCCCATATCATGTCAATGTTGCCTAAGATGTGACAGATGCCCTGCTGATTCTATACATCTAGTTTACCTGTTCTAAACTCCAAATTGTCATGGGCTAATCTTCCGAATTGAATCAAACCTAGAAAAAAAAAGTGTTCTAGTGTTCCTAGACAATCTATAGATAATAATAAGCATAAACAATTATTTCACAAGCAACATTGATCAGGGCTTTAAAGTTGTTTATATAAAGCTGGTCTTTTTTTCCTATTTATTTATTTATTTATTTATTCATACAGTTACAATATCTAGTTTATTTGTATTTAGCAAAATTAAAGAAAATACTCCATCATCTATCCCATATTTGTGAGTAAATTTTCATATCTAATTTATCTTCCATCATAACCAAGGAAAACCACAACTATCTAGTCTTCAACTACATCAAAGACCTCAGAAGGATATAATATTACCTAAGTAAACAGGAAATGCATTGTAAGCAACTTCCAAAATTCTGGAAATGACAGAGACATCTGCCTGCCTGAACAGTCACCCAAAGTTCCTCTGTAACATTGGGGCATCCATCTTCAGCCTATAGGCCTAGAGTTTTTTAGTTGTTTCTCCCTGTGTCCTGAAGAGTATTTGGCAGTCTCCTCTGTGAAGCAGGAACCTGAAGAACCATTTCAGCTTGCAAAGTTCAGTGGTCACCTTCCTATGGGTCCTGCATGTCCAGTTTATATAGCGTATTATCTGCAGTCTAAAGCTGGTCTTGATATTATAAATCAGCAAAGAAATTGAAGATGTTTTCAAGACTGGGACAAAACTTTCCTAGAGATCTATTTTTGTCTTCGTTTGTAACATTGGTTTAAATGTAGTGTATTCTGTTTGCATTTAGTCACACTAATGTGTAAAAACACTAGCATTTTTACTCGTTTTATAAATTTTAAATAAGAATTCCCACTCTGTAGGACATGAAACTCTCTTTTGGGATGCCTGAAACCCACCACCACAGGTTGACAGTTGTCTCTCCTCACTCCCTCTTGCCTTACTCTCCTTTCTCATTAACCTTGACTATTTGCCACACTGCCAATTCATGTGTAACTGCCCTGAAGCTTGACTAAGATCTGTAACTTCTCTTTTCCCTCTACTCTANTTTGATGAATNTTACTTAAGCTTCTTTCTTGAAATAGGAATGTATGCTTGACCCAGGCATGCAGATAATCTGGGGTAGGCTGCGATACTGAAATTTAAACTTCATTCNTTGTGGAACATTAAAGAGCATGCACATCACTGGAATGTGACAGTGAAATAAGGAATGGAAGTGCGGAGCTTTCTGAGGCTTTTGTGGCTGTGGTGTGTATGTGTTTTAATAAACTCTTAAGTGAAGATAGACCTGTAAATGAGAGCACCCAAGGAACACTTGTGTTGCAACAAGCAGCGTATTGTGACTGAATTTTCAATGCCTTGGCCCTGGAATTCCTGCACAGTGGATTTCAATGGGATCTTTGTGATTCCATGCATCCTGAAGGAGCAGTTTCTCTCTGTGTGAAACTGTGCATTTTCATAGAAGATGGAGAGATACAAACATCTGGCAAGATATTAAAGTGACATATATAGACAAAGGCTGAAGGGTTCAAAGGCTTTTTCTTTCATTTTTATACCCCTTCCTCTTTGAGCTCAATTACCATTTAATGTCATGGGTCCTTGGGACCAAGAATTTGACCAAGCAAAGTAATAAAGTTGACTAGGAAAAGATCTTTAACATGTAAAAGAGAAAACAGAAAACTATTCCTAGNTGTCTCAACTATCCTCTGTTAATGCTCTGTGAAACTTGATTGCATGTTTTCTTTTCTTTTTTTAAGTAGTTTATATCAGAGCAGATTCTTGAAAAATAATCTTTGTAGTTCTGTTCATACAGTA
Organism: Neotoma lepida; assembly: GCA_001675575.1. Classification (NCBI taxonomy): domain Eukaryota; kingdom Metazoa; phylum Chordata; class Mammalia; order Rodentia; family Cricetidae; genus Neotoma; species Neotoma lepida. The sequence goes on from LZPO01076352.1 coordinate 22,928, forward strand.
TAATGGATATATGTGTGTACATATTCATATACGTTGTAGTCTATATTTTTCAAATGCATTTTATTTTAAGATTTATTTTTATTTTTATTTTATATGCATGAGGATTTTGCCTGCATTTGTGTATGTGCACCACAAGTGTGTGATACCCCAGGGGACCNAAGAAGGTATCAGAATCNTCTGGAACTGGGCTTAGAATAAGGTTGTGAGCTGCCTTGTGGGTGCTGAGACCTGAACTCAGGTCCTCTGCAAGAGCAGCCATTGCTATTAACTGCAGCACCATCTCTCCAGCCCTATATTTTATTTTTGATATGTGTTTTAATTATATTTCTCCTTTTAGTTCTTTCCCTAAGTTTTCAACATATTCAAGTTGCAATATTACAGTTTTATTATAGTTTGTATTTCAAATGTAACTANCAGTATGATCATTTTAATAAGATTTATAAATGAGAATGATTCTTTTGGTAAATATGTGCCATTGAAGGAAAATTTTTATTATTTTTATTATTAAATTATTATTATTATTATTGTTTTATTATTATTTTGGTTATTTGAGACAGGGTTTCTCTGTATAGTTCTGGCTGTTCTGGAACTTAGTCTGTAGACCAGGCTGGCCTTGAACTCAGAGATCCTCCTGCTTCTGACTCTTGAGAGCCGGGATTAAAGGTGTGAGCCATCAACAGCACCTGGAAAACTTTTTTCAGTTACAAAGTATCACAATTTAAAGTATGGAAGCAGAATTATTTTCTGTGTCATGAATAGGGACATCGAGGACCTGGCATTAGCTCTGTGGACANGGTGAAGAAATGGACNCAGAAGGGCTAGTTGTCCTGGCAGTTCATTCATCATAGTGCTTGCCTTGTCCTTGTTGGAAATAATCAACACTGGGGATCATTCAGGCAGGGGGACTATAGCAATGGGGAATTCCAGCAACATTTGGATATCAACAAGGAGGGGCTTAATACCTGTCCTTGGCCAACCACTACTAACTTGTATTTATTATGGGACAAGGTTCAGTACAGGGAAAGAAAACACACTGCTGAATTACTTTAAGGGTCCTACTCCCCACAGCCCTCACAATGGCAGCTCACCAGCAGGATAGGGCTAAATTTAGAAATGAGTTAATCCTCCTTAGCACCAAGGAAAGAGAAGCAGCAACTTAATTATTGGTTGTCCCTAGATAAAGGCNAAGGTACAATGACTTGTTTCTAAATGGTTGAGAGCAGAATAGAAAAGCAGGGGCACTGAATCCGGAGATGACTCCCCTGTGAGTCACTACCAGCCGGAAGCCTGAAGAAGTTTGACCCATTTATTCTGAAGTCAGGGGTGACAGGTATGGTGGGTGGGATGCATCAGGAGAACCGGACAGGAGAACTGGTTGGTGCAGATGTTGGCGCTGTGCATTTTAGTGTATCATGAAGTTCTCACCATGAGGCAGATATTTTTAACTTCTCTTTTTTTGGGGTGGGGGGAGGAAAATGAGCCTGAAAATGATTCCTTTCCCCCAAAACTCAAATAAATGTCTTAAAGGACAGACCATAGGTGTTGAGATTGAAAGTCTGTACCTTTTCTCCAGACTATGCCAGTACATGAAGACAGAATGTGTTGTTCGAATCTAGATGGTCTTTTAATAAAAAACCCAGAGCCAGATATCAGGGTGAAAGCTGAAAGATCAGAGAAGCAGAACAGCCAGNCACTAGTTCTTACCTCTATGAAATCCTCAGTCTAAAGAGAGTGAGTTCCTGTTTCCTCATGCCTTATATACCTTTCTCTGCCCAGTCATCACTTCCTGGGATTAAAGGCATGTGTGCTTCCCGGTATTGGGGTTAAAGGTGCATGCCACCACTGCCTGGCTCTATATCCAGTGTGGCCTTGAACTCACAGAGATCCAGATGGATCTCTGCCTCCCGAGCGATAGGATTAGAGGTGTGTGCCACCCTTGCCTGACCTCTATGTCTAATCTAGTGGCTGGCTCTGTCCTCTGATCCTCAGGCAAACTTATTAGGGTACACAATATATCACNACAAGAATGTAGGATGTTTTGTATTTTAAAATCATTACCTGCAAGAAAAGATAACAAAATTTTGGAATCACCTGATTCCCAAAGAGAATGAAGAATAAAGCAGAGGGGCAGTGGTCCCAGTTAACTTCTTGGGTAGTGCTATGGAACAGGCCCAGATCCAAGAAGCGATGATGGTATTTGCACATCTTGGTGACACCAATGTAGCAACTCTTCAGTCAAAAGCAGAAAGTGAAACTTAANGATGAAGAACATAATAAGACTCAGGACAACTTGCCTCTGTGCTTCTCCAGTTGACCTTACACTGCTCAAGGAAGGAAGATAAAACAGGGAAGGTGTATCAGTAAACACAAAAGTATTGTCGCTATTTCAAGGAACAGAGCAAGCAGAATATAGGACAGTCTCATGATTTGTCATGTATTTTTATACTACAGCAAGGTCTNCAATAATAAGGTCATAGGAGGGAGTATAGGACACTCAGAATTATCAGCTCTGGTGCCAGCATTGCCAGCACCTCCAGTGACCTAAACAGCTTCTATGCAGTTGTGTGAGCTCTAGAAGTCTTCAACAGGAATCTTAGAGGAGCTGGAGAGAGGTGAAGTGGTCCTNCAGCCACAAAGGGGAAAGTGGTTAGTCTCTAGACACTTCATCACACAACAAACAGACACAGCTCTAAACATTCCTGTGAGCTGTTTGACCATTAGTGTTGTTTATTTGTTGTTGAAACTAGGGAGAACCAAAGACAAGTAAAGAGAAAAGGGAAGGCTGCTGGATATGATTATAAAATGCTGGGCCATATGTAAGGATCTGAANGACACCTTGGCTTTGCTCAACAGGGAGGTCAGGGATCTGTCNTCACCTTACCACCATGGAAAGATAATCTTCCTGCATCATAATGTGAGATANTAATAGACCACACCCCATTAGGTTCCAGAACAAGCAGAAGGAAGCACCTGNTCAGAAATGGGTTGTAACCTTTGATACCCCGACCAGCTACAACTCAATGTTATTAGAATAGAACATTTCTGTGAAATTGGCATTTTAAAATGTCAGTGATTTGGAAGCTACATTCACTCTTATTGATGATTCTTTTTAGAGAAGAATTTAGGGAAAATTAAATGGCCATGATATTCTTGGTCAACGAGATTGAGCTTAAGCTATGTGTTTAGTAAAACTGGATAAAATCTGATAACAATTTAGTTATCAAATGTGAATCCAGAGAGCCAGTTGATGTGGTGCATGCCTGTAATCCCAGCCACTCTGAGAGGTTAAAGGGAGGGGGCTGGGAAGCCAAGGTCAGCCTAGGCTACAGATCTCTCCTCTCCCCAAATACTATATATTTAAAAAGTAAAATTTATAAACATAGGGATTTTGAAATTGAAAACTTTAATTTTAAACTCTATATGTCATCATAAAAAGAAAGCAAGACTGACTTTTTCTGGCGTTCATTGCTTCAGAGGGACAGTCACTACAGGTAGACATCTAAATGACATCCAGTAGTGGAATGAAAAGAAGACTTAGTGAATACTTTTCTTGGTCCATGAGAAAATGAGAAAGGTACTTATTTTCTATAGGCGCTTCCAGCAAGTGCATGAGTGTGATGTATTTGTGCATTTTTTACATTATTGATGGTGGCTGTGTGTGAGCCATTAACATTTGTATGGAAGGTAAAACGTTGGAAGTAAAGAAATATATGAAACAAAGAAAAACGGTGGAGAGAAGACAAGGGTCAGGAATTGGAGGCTATCTTAAAGAAGTGACGGTCATACAGAGATGGTGGCTGGCATGATGACTGGGTGTAAAGAGTAAGGAAGGACCTGTTGATCTAATAGAGTGTGGTGGGTGGTGGGAGCCGGGAGCCGGTAGTGAAAGAACAAGAACAGCTCTACAAAGGAAATAATAAAGTGAAAATGAGTTTTTACTGTACATAATGTCTTTATAGATGGCCAATCCTCAGGAAAGTGTGTGTGTGTGTGTGTGTGTGTGTGTATGTATATATATATATGGGTGTATATATATATATATATATATATATACATACCCTTATGTAGGAGTACTCCATAAACCTTTCCAGAGCAAACCCTGTATTTTCAGGGTTAGCAGCAGTGACTGCATTTTTTCCCCAGTGCATATCAAGGCTATCCTGCTAGCCCCTGTGTACTCAGCAACCCCATCCTTAGCTAATGAGCCACTTTCATAGTGGCTAGTATTGGTCTCATGGTCATTTACATGTTTGANCTTTTCNTTATTCCTCATATTCAGATGATGACTAATAGATTCAGTGCCTGGACCATTTCATAACAAAATCAAGCATCTGAAAAAACATAGCCATACAAGAACTGACAGGGTAGTAATGAGAACAGAACGAAGGAACATTTAATGGTAATTGGATAAATTACTGCAGATTGCTATTCTCAGAGACTCACTGAAGCATTTCTGTGTGCACATCGTTAATATCACACATTGCATCTTTTTATTGATGATGGGTTTGGATGCAGCATGCAGTGCTGAATAAATATTTATGCGATAAATGAACTAAATGTTTGTAGAAATCAATCATTTTAAACACACTAAGGAATATTTTTACCGTTCATTTTTCAGAAATTGTGCATGCCTGTTATGTAGAGACATTGTCAGAAGTATTAGGGACAAGCAGGCATAATAAAATATGATGTTTGTACATCATGAGTCCATATTTCTAGTGAAGCAGCCAAGCATATCAAGAAACAGTTGCCAGTGGGTTAACAATCACCATGCTGTACCTATGTCCACAGCTGACCCNTAATCTTGTTGGTNGGGCAGGGCTTCAAAGCAAAATCCCTATTGATAGAAGGAGGGAGGGGACCAGATTGAGGACTATTAACAAAAGCCCAAAAAGCAAATTGCATGGAAGAAAAGGCACAGAGGTTCTGGACCAATATGATAATTGGAGACCAGTTTTTTGCCATGAAGATTTTAGGGGTGTCCTGCACACTGCTGAATCTTAGAAAGATCTTTCTGGCTACAGTGTGGTTGAAATACAGCAAGGCTACAACAAGAAACTATCTAGGTGGTGGTCCCAGTAATTCTGTCAGGAAGATTACTGACCTAAAATAGTAGCAACGGGCTAGGAAAGCATATACTCTGCAGAACTGAATATATGGGGAAGACTCCATCTGAGGCAGCAAGACAGTTGCCATACTGCCTCTCCAGTTGGAGAAGACTGTGCCAGGAGCGGATGAGTGCAGGACACCAGCTTAGGGCAGAGGCTCTCTACTGACCCACGAAAGCACAAACCATGTTTAGATACTCCTCTAAAAACCCAGGAGAAAGGAAGAACATCTTGTTTAAAATATTCTTTAATGCTTTCAAAACACAAACGCCCTGATTTTCAGTGCTAGCTCTTTGTTTTCTTATATTTTGGTTACTCGCCCTGTCTCTCCTCCTCTCCCCCTTTCTCCTTCCTTCCTCTTCCTGTAGAGAAGATATATTATAAGCTGACTTAATAGCATGATTTATAAATGTGTGACTCTAAAGATTAAATACAAACATTAGCACGAGTCTTTTNTATTACAGCTCATTATTATACAGATGGGAACACTAAAATTCAAAATGGATCCCCTTGCAGCATATATCCAGGAATATCTTAGCTCATAGGTCAGAAGACCACACTGGCAACAATTTTAGAAGAGTAAATTGACAGTATTGATTTTATAATATTTTATGTCTTATGCTTATATTCTCAGAGTTTTGGATTGCTTGTAAAGTGATTCCGTCGCTAAAGAAAAGTAGAGTGTAATTGAAAACTTAAAATAATTCTGCCATTCTCCAGGGAGAACAAACAATATGAAATCATGATAGTTATTCTACAATGAATAAAATATAAGGAATAGAAATAATTCTTTATACTTTAAGAGTCACAAAATGTATTTGTTTTAAAGAGACCTTGAAAAAGTGGCTAAATGAATACTGGTTGGACTATTAGACTCAGGTCCTTTTTGGCACTCTTGTGTTCTCAGGTTTGGAATTAATTGAGCTTAGTCGATCAGTCCATTGTCTCAGTGTTACTGCTTTTTATTGAGTGCAGGCTCAATGCACAATTTAAAACAAATGACACCATATTTACAACGCTGTATATTTCAAATGTCTGTATCTTCTGTTTGATTTCAAATGTGTGTTTGTGTGTATTTTGCTGGGAAATTATCTTA
>LZPO01076352.1:29416-40026 GCA_001675575.1 Neotoma lepida
TTTTGGTTTCGGTGGTGGATAGGTGCATAAAATATGTTCAATAGTGAAAGTGTAAAATTCAGTGTGAAGCTCCACAGCTTCAAAATTGTTGTTCAAATTATAGAAGCTCGTTCAGATGTACAGATTTTAGGTCTGCTTAATTTCAAGTTAGTTGATCTGTGATTTTTTCTTTTTTATTGTATNTTTATCATTAAAAACAATTTATGTTTAAATATATTTTGATCATATTCTTTCCTTCCCCCAAATCCTTCCAGATCCTCTCCTTCTCTCTACCCACCCAACTTAAGTTCTTTCTCAATAAACAAAAACCCAAATACAACAAGAACCCCTCAAACCAATAAAATAACACCTAAAAAGAAAACAAACAAAAACCAAACACCAAACTATAACCAAATAAAAGCACACACACAGACACAAACACACATGCACACAGACACACACACACACATACAGACACACACACACACACACACACAAACACACACATACATACAGACATACACACACAAAACGAAATAAAACAAAACCCTGTGGAGTCCATTATATGTTGATCAACTACTCCTGAACATGAAGCCTACCCTGGCGTGCTGCACTTTTTTTAAAAATAAAGTTTATTTTTAAAAAGGTGGAGGGAAGTAGAGGAAGACACCTAATACTCCAATACTCATGGAAAGCTTTGGGAAAGGGGTGGAGATTGCTTCCTCATGCACATGAACACACATACACACAAACATACACACAGACACACACATACACACACACATACATACATACACATGCACAAAATTTAAAAATGTTTTGAAACCATTAGATTAAAATACTTGCATGTATAATTTAATGGAATTTACACTTAAAAAGAAATTTTTATTAATACCAAATGCATCAAAATAATAAAAAACTTTTTGTGACATAGGTCAAAATATGTACCAGAAATGACCTCTCTTGATTGGACGTATGTACAAACAGCATGTAAACGCATATGGCTCAATGCCTAGGAACCTGTGAAAGAACAGATACTAAGTGAAATGAGAATGGATGGCATAGAACTAACGTGGGTTTTCATTTGCTGGTCTCAATGATGGGTTATTCGGTTGGATTGAGGGGAAGGGAGGCTAAGCTGCATGCATCACGATAAGGCGTTATTTCAAGGATTCCGTATGAATCCTCACTAGTACAGAACTGTTACCTATCCTGTCTAGATGAAACGTTGTGTTTACTGCTGCTGCATGTATTTTTCTAGTTTCCTTTTTTGATGGGAAAGACTAGACAGCTGTGGCATGCAGGTACAGAGCACAGCTGGGCAGCTTTCTCCTCAGACCCTCACTAGTGGTCACCTTGTCTAATAATGATGGTCCTTTGGGTAACAGGCACTCGCATGAACTGACCAAGAGCAAAGCCATCTACTATTAATTTTAAATTTACTTTAATTGAATACAGTTNTGATTATTCCTCTCAGCTGTTTTACTTAGTTCAAAAAGTTTAGTAAAGTGAAAAGAAAAANTGGACTGATTTTCAAAATTAACTTTTAACACTATACTGTGACAGAGCCCGTCTTTGCCTTTTGTTTTTATTCATTTGCCAGGCTCTTCACAGGACACTCCCGTGTCAGGCTATTTTCTAAGTGTTGTCTGTACATATCTTTCCNTCAGATCAAGTAGGAGTGCACAATGGTTACTTTGTTATTCATGTTGCATTTCAAAATCCCCTTCACAGAACATAGAATTATTCAACTGGCTTTCTCTGGACACCCTACCTTTCTTGCCTCATGGGCTCTTTAATGTCAGTAAGTGACATTTGTTGAAAGCCCACTTTGTACTGGGCATGGAGTGGAGTGGCCTTTGGAAACCTTCCTGAGTTGTTAGCCTCTCTTAAGGAATGTTGTCCTTGATATGCCACAAGTCCGGAGGCAGCAGTGTGGATGAAATCATAGCTGGAAGGATTGTAAAAGTGGATTGGTTAATTGATGTTTGTGGGCCCGGGAATAGCTTGGTGATACTCATTTTGGTTAATGTGTGGTAAGNGCAAACAGAAGTCATTTGTACTGACCTCAATTAGAAGACGGAGCTGCCCACTGCTACAGGGAATCCAGTGGAAATCCAAGCATTATGCTCTTTTCTGTATCGATCAATTACATAACAGATTCGGCTGACAAAAATCATTATGTTTCATTTTTAGCCAAATAAATTATATCAAATGAGCTGAAACAGAGAAGAAAACAGCATGCTAACTGGACTCCTGCACAGAATGTACCNGCTTATTTCCAGAGTTCAGTGATTCAGAAAGTTGGATTAACTTGTCCTTGGTTTCATGTGATAGTGTTCGGGAGAATNTGCATGCAGTGAAATAACAAAATATTAGTTTAATCAGATGGATACATTTGAGGAAAACAGCTTCAAATTATACTAAAAAATGATAAGGGGAAGATTGTAATCTAGGCAGATTTTTAAAAAGGTTTGTATTTTAAAGAAAGATTTACATACTTTATGTGTATGCATTGCCTGCATGTGTGTCCATGTGTGTGTACTATGTGCAGTACTCTGAAAGAGCAGGATTTGGTTTTAACTGCTGAACCATCTCTCCAGCACCAAGAAAGAAAAAAATAACTTCCATAATTCTGAGTGACACTTTCTTTCTACTTTGCTCCTTAACAGACTTGTGCTAATTTTAAAAAAAATATTTTTAATGTGATAGTATTCCCACTTTATGAACAAGTTAATCAAAATATTTGAGGGACACTAAGGCCCCTCTTAGCCTATACAGGTTTTGGAGACCTGGATTATTGGGTCCTGTAATNTCTTGTAGTTANTGTGGAAGAGGAAGTCTACCTCCAGGCCAGTGTAACCATTATTTTATAGTGGNGGACTTCTGAGAGCCGTAGCAAAATTGTCAATCTGGTTAATGTTCAAGTAAGGCAGGGCAAGAGGACACTCTCTTTAAGAGGAGCCTCCTGGGTACTCAGAAAGATTCCNTCCTCTTCCACCATGGTCCTATCATTANTCAGTTCTCCAGGGAAAGCAGAGTGACTAAAGAGAGTAAATAGAAATGGTACCTGATACAACACATCAAGTAATTCTTATGTCCCACCCATGAAATAGTCTAATAGAAGATGGTCAACTACCACTACCACTGCATGTTAAATAGTGGCTCAGTGGTACAGGTTTTGTGTCCTAGAAGGCAAAATCCTCGGGAGCTTAGAGGGAGCTAGTGATCTAGTCAGAGCCCTGTACTTCCCAAAGCAGAAAACGGAAGCACAGATTTCATAATGTTTTACAAATTCACACAGGTCAGCTAGTGGTCGAACCAGGACTTCAATGAGTAATGCCTGCCAAGAGTTTTTCAAAACTCNCCNGCAGATGTCTTTAAGTCAAATGACACAACCGAGACAGTGATTTCTTCTCCAACATGTGACTTTCTTGATGATTTTGTAACCGTGACCCCTCATTGAAAAGGTGAAATTGAAAACAGCAATGGCTGTTTTTCAGATTTGCTGTTTTAGGGACTTGAGCAAAGACTTTTTCAGGGAAGAAGCCAGCCTTTGTTCTCAGCCATAATTGTTTTCTTCTTGTAATGGATCAAAAGACCAATACAGATGAAACAAAAACAGTAAAATGCCCTGGAACTCGAGAAGGTACTGCGAATGTCACATCACGAGGGATTTGAATTTCACCTTCAAAATCATGGATCAAGCTCATGTATCCTTCTCCAAGCATGGGCAAACATGCAAATGTTTGCTTTCTGAGTAATTTAGCCTAATGACTTTGAAGCATTTTTAAGGAACAGTGGTGGCATTGTTCTGNCCCAGCTGCAAGAACATCCTTTGTCAGATGTCCTGAGAGATGGAAACAGTCCACCAGGATGGTTTTAAGACATGGTGCTGCATTGGTTAACCTTGTCTTCAACTTGACAAAATGTTGGGTGTGTAGATTATNATATCACCGACACTTTGGAGACACACCCACCTGGCTCTTAGCTGTTAGCTACCAAACAATAGAAAGACAGCTCTTTCAACTTCTGTTTTAAGTTTCCTGCAGACCCTTCACACTTTCGTTGTCGTTTAGAAAGTACTGGAGTTTTTGGAAAAGTTTTAAGTGATTTCGAATAGAAAGTTGCTTGTTGGCAATTCCATTTTCACAGGTATTGAGAACTTCAAAACCGGGGAATTTCAGCCATGACAGGAACATAAGGGTTTCTATTGACCTCTCCTCTGCCTGTTCTTATTCAGCAGTGGGATTTGGGGACTAGCATATGTTGTCTTTGGGGAGACCCTAGTGATAGGAATATAGATAATCAATGAGCAGAAAGTTTCTCTGTTGAAGAAAGAAAAAAAATGTTTCTGTGGGAAAGTATCTTCGGAGAGTTGGCAACGTGCTACTTTAAAATTCCTCNCTACGTATCTACCTGCCTTTTAAAAACTCAANAATGTACTACATTTTCTTTCCTAGTAAAATTCACCCCATACAGTGTTAATAGTTTTTCAAATACTAAAAGGGGTGTTTATTGTGAAGTCAGGAAATGAACTGAAATTTTTGTCATGCTTAAAATTATTCAGTCTGTAACTGTTGATACATAGAAAAGAGAAATTGAGGCCAAGATAGCTTGAGGGGCAAGGCTGGGGGGTGGGAGGAGGGAGGAAGGAAGAGGGAGGAGAGGGGGTTCTGTGGTTGGTATGTAAAATAAAATCTTTTAATAAACATAAATAAATATAGATATGATGAGGCTGTGCTTTTTTCTTTGCTTCACATTTAGCATTCATGTGTTGCGTTAGGTTGGAAGAGGTCAGTGAGAGAGAACAGGACTATAGGAAAAGGAGTCAAAGCTGATAGCAGTTCCAACCTTATTCAAGAAGATATTAGAGCAAATGGTAAGCAAATAGGTGCAGAGGACTTAGGTGTACCATGGAAGTTCAGGCACATGTGAATTGTAAGCTGAGGAGGAGGGAAGGGTGAACATGGGTTGATGGAGGAGAGGGCAGTGCTGTTTGGAGAAGAAGCAGAAGCAAAGCAGCGGGTGGACTGGGCAGCACCCATGAGACAGAGAAATGCCAGGGANCAACTCATGCCAGCAAAGCACAGCACAATTCTTCACTCAGCAACTCAGAACGTTGCCCCTCTCTGGAGTGGCTAAATGTCCCATTTATTTATAGAAGCACGCTTCCAGATCTCAGCTCCAGAATGTCATAGGGAACCTAGAGATGGTTTGTAGAATTTCCTTCCAGCCCTGTAAGTTGCATAATTCTATGTTAAACATTAGGTCAAATGTTGAATTTTTATATNTCAAAAATGTTAAATTAATTATAAAGTGTGGGGGAGTGCATCTCTTTTAGCAGCCAGAAAAATCTTGGCTTATATTCTGAATCGCTCATACATATTTAAGAAGTAGCCCTTGTAAGCCTTTGTGGACTGACTGTAGATCTTCCCCAGGCTCCAGGCTCCGAGAACCTTAGAGAAGAAGAAAAATGAAAGATACATCTTTGGAGAAGAGAATTGAAACACATAATTAAACATCATNGCTTGCTTGATTGCTGTAGCCCATGCCTCAAGTATGTGGAGCATTTGGTGAGAAATCACAGTGTTGTGATGAGTCAGCCGTTGTAACTGTATAAAATTATCCAACCAACACGAAAGCCTTTGTCTGCCACGGCTCAGCCCTCAGTCTAACCTTGTTACTGAAAGCAAGATACTGTCTTCAGGTATCCGTTCTTGTAACACTTTAGCATTGATAGTGTTTAGAGTCTGCTCCCCTTTAATGTAGGGGAGAATGTGACCCACAGATTGTTAGAGTATTTTTGTATCAGTCAACAGTTAAAAAAAATCTAGTTTTAAAAGATATCTTCTCTTGTAGTTGAAAAGTAAAGAAATTTCATTGAATAGTAATGCCTCCGAGTAATTGGAGTGTAGCAGTTAGATCTTTATAATACATAATATAATCAGCACCATGGTCTCTGGAATGAGGTGGCTTGAGGTCCTATGCAAAACAATAATCCTCAGTTGCCATAGCTTACGACTATTTGAAGATGATTTTTACACACACATATGCACGGTAACAGACAAGAAAGGGAGGGCTAATTCCCATCATTACATATGGGAATCCTAACGGAGTCAGTGATGTTCACTCCATGATGATCACTAACAAGTCCTCATATTCTATCCCAATTGACCTCCTCAATCCTCCGAAATATTTACAGTGTTTATCTTAGTGAGAAACAAAATAAATATTTCAAATACCTATAATATGATTTCTAAGATTGTGCCATGGTGAAAGCCATGTTGAACATTTTCTTATGCAGTTGTGAAGATATTTTCAAATATTAAAAATTAACGAGAATTACAAACAAATCAAAGTGTTTACTCTTATGCAGACACTATGGGTAATAACAAGTTGTGCATAATTTATAAAAATTAAAACTTCCACACAAGGTTCAAATGAACCATTTTGACTGATATGTTTCTAATGAATATTTTAGAGATAGCTAATTCTTTTTTGTGATTGGCTTTGAAAGGCAGGGGGATATCAGCCACTTTGGGTGCCACTTGGCTTAAGCAATTACAAAATAATAGTTATCTGTTATGTCAANGGAGCAAAGTTATTAAGAGTTTGTATTTTGTGTGAGTCCAAGACGGCAGAGGGAAAATCAAAGGATTACCAGGAATTTATTGAGGAATGCAAAACTTCTCCTATGGAGAGACATTTCACACAGCAGGAACTTCAGCCCATGTGTGAGGCAGGCTGCTTGCATGGTGAAAAACAAAACAACACCGCCCCCTCCCCTCCTCCCTGTCTGCTTCACCCCCCTCACTCCATTGACATGCATAGCTGGCCTGGTAGGTGTAAAAATAGACTGCCAGTCCCTGAACTGGAAATGGTCACTGAATGCAGGCTACAGTTGCTGGGGTTTTGAGTTCTCTCTGACACCAGCAAACCAGGCAGCCGATGGGGAGAACTGGTGAGGGCTATGTCAGAGAACTGAGCAGAGGCGTTCAGGATAATGGATTGTCCCTCCTAGTGGATACCTGGGAGCCCAGGCCAGCGTGTCCAGGGCAAGGGCAGGCCCACCGATCACAACTGTAGAGCTGAGATGGGGAATGCCGCTCTCTGCTCGTCTTGCCATGCGAACAAGAGCATCAGGGCACAGGGAAACATGCTGGAATTGGATACAACTCCATATTACTATGGCTGTAACAGTGATGATGTCAAAGAACCTGTCTTCCGGGTAAGTGTTAGGCCACGGATGAGGAGGATGGGAGGATGTGGGTCTAAGAATCAATAGTGGTGCTCCTTGGTCAAATCTCGCAACTTCCTGGAAGGAAGCTGACGTGAAATCAATGTGATTTCACCACGTGACTATCTGGGGTTCAGTGGCCTGCTGCTGTGTGGTCTTAACGCTATAGTATGCCGTGTGTATCTCCTCTTGCTTTTCTGTAGTTACAAACTGACTCATGAAGGGGAGCATTGCATTGTATTTATCTTGGAGTTTTGGCAAGGCCGAACACGTGTGCATGTGTGTGTGTGTGTGTGTGTGTGTGTGTGTGTGCGTGTGTGTGTGCATGCACACATACACTGTTATAGAGTGAGTTTCAGTAGTATTGTAGAGACTCATGTTCAGGCTGCCAAATTCTTTTTCCTATTTATATATTCTTGTACATTTCATTCTTTCATTAGGCCAGAGGGCATTTTGCAAGCCTGTGCTAACTTGGAATCCCAGTGCTAGCAATAAAGGCATTGTTCATGACATTAGTGAGTAACTTCAGTGAGGCCTTTAGATAGAGGTCCAGTTATATGATCATACTACTTAGTGAAAAGGCTTAAATGCTGAGAAGTCAGATATTTAAGTTGGCCTTCAGATTTTAATAATTCTTTAACATGGTATGCAAAGACTTAATGTGACTTACAGGTAAGTGTTGACCCGGGTTTTCATATGTGCTGGCAGAGTCAGAAGTTGACCAGAATTTCGTAGTGAACTGGCACAAGGAGCATTTGTGAGTGACAGACATCGAGGGCTTTGCTTTTCTGTGCTTGCCCCTGTGATCACAGGTTGTGAGGTGTGCCTGTCCTCACTGGCTTTTACTCTCACCTGGACCTTTGGAATTGTCTGATTGTAGTGAAACTGGAACCGGGACTTAGAGCCTGCCAATTTGCAGAGCAATGCTGTAGCTGGCAGAGGAGAGCAGAGAGCACTGGAGTGAGAGGAGGCAGTTCTTCTAAGCCCGGAGTTACCCAGCCTGGAGGAAGTGAAGTTTGGGAAGCAAATCACTTCTCCAGGGAAAAGAGTGGCCTGAGTGAGGTTGCTCAGTGAGGTGGAGCCAGGAGCAGGAGCAGGACTCTTTCTGGGTCAGAGTTTAAATTAGCCACATCCACACAGAGATCCTTGAGGATCTCACAGTGATCTCTTCTAATGAACCAGAGGGAGGGGGCAAAACAAGGTGGGCAAGAAGTAGCCACATGCCTGCCTGTTGCAGGATAAAAAATGTATTGTGTAAGAATTAATTACCTTATTTAAAAACNGTTTGTATGTTCATGAGCTTATAAAATAGTTCAGAATTTAGGACAGTCAAAAATATTAGTTAATAATTACATTGATGTCTCGAAGTTATATATGTATAAGCCATTTATTTATCTTTTAAGCATCAATAAGGGCTGGAGATGTAACTCGGTGATAGGGCACTTACCTAGCACATGTTATGCTCTGGGTTCCACAACAGCCCCTGGGAAAAATTTCTTAGGTAAAATAATGAACAGAAGGAATGGGAAGTACCTTAAGAATTAAGTGCAAGTGGGAAACAAAGGTAACCTTTGAAATGTAGAGGACAGAGAAGGAATGACTTCCTGAGTTCCTATGGAGTTGATGTATGCTTTGAGGTAAAGAGGAAGTGACAAGGTGACCTTGAAGCCCCAGGGCTAGAATGAGAAATTCATTCAGAGCTTCAGAGTTCAAAAAGTCATTAAAAATGGTATTCCAGAGCATTGTGTTTTTTCTGGGTGTGTTGGTACACATCTGTAATCCCCAAACTCAGGAGGCTGATGCAGGCTGACCTCACCACCCCCCAATACTGGAGATAGTGAAAAACAATACATCCTTCTTCAATACTGTTATTATCCATTTGCATTTAAGATTTCATAGATAGGCTTTGAGGAAGAGGAAGTGAGTCAGAGAAGAATAATTTCCAGATGCCTGTATAATTAAACATGAATATATATAAAGGAATTGTAAATATCAGTCTAAGCACTATTTTGACTGGATTTTAAAACTTTTAAGTTTTAAAGCAAATTTTTAGAATTCTGTATTTGGGAAGTAGTATATTATTGTTAGAAGGTCTCCATACATTGAAGCTTAAATCTGTGGTANAGTTGATCAGCGTCTCTCTGGACAGTCCAGTGAGTGAATGCTCTAGTCCTATGGCACAGGGTCTCCATTATAGCTACCCCTTTCTTCATTGAAGTCATAGTGACAGATACACAAATGGACTTAGCTATATTCACATAGATACAAGGTCTTTCTATTATGAAAGTTTTAGTCACTAAATGACTCAATCACTAATGATTTCAGTTACTATTTTACTAGTTTATAAAAAGTTAAAAGTTATTATATATCTATTATTTTAACAAAGATGTATAACCTAATGATCTTCAATTTTGGAAAANTGTGCTGACTTATAAGCATTCTGGGTACATAAATTGTAGCAGTTATTTTAAAAGCAATTTGGGAAAACATACCAAAATTTGTTTGCAATGTCTTTTATCTTTTTGCCAGTGCCATTTAGGACTCTATTACAGGGAGGTATTTGCAGTGAGAAAGAAAGCAGGCTGACTCACTATTCAGGTGTACCACATCCAACTCCACATAATGGGGTGCAGAGCCATACAGCGGAGTATTCCCACAGCTACCCATCCTGCAAAGGCCCAAGAGAAT
Organism: Neotoma lepida; assembly: GCA_001675575.1. Taxonomy (NCBI): domain Eukaryota; kingdom Metazoa; phylum Chordata; class Mammalia; order Rodentia; family Cricetidae; genus Neotoma; species Neotoma lepida. The sequence goes on from LZPO01076352.1 coordinate 39,324, forward strand.
GCCCACCTGTGAAAGTGTCACTCCAGAGCTACTGAGAACATGGCTGCCTTCCTAATGACAATGTCACCTTCCTTAGCTTATGTCAGGGATTTCTTCAGACATGTGGTGCTGCTTACATTAGTCCACAAAGAGCTCAAAGATCTGCTGTTTTCATCAACAATTGTCTTGTTAGCTCCTAAAAGGAAACATTCATGGCAGGAGAGAGTGGAGAAAAAACAAAACAAAACAAACAAACAAGCAAAAAAACTGCTTATAGATTTCATATAGAGTAGGTCCTGTAGGAATTTTTTATTCTTCATATCATTTTTGTGTCATGTTAATTTCATGTTTATTACAGAAGGGGAAAGTGCATCACTTCTCAGATACATCTCTAGTTCCTTTTTTTAGATGGCCTTTGCATCTTTTAATTTCAATTGTGAGAGATGTAGCAAGTCCCCTACTCAAGATGTTTCTGTCTGGNGCATCACTTGAAGNCCTTGTAGCATCCATGTAGGCTTCATGGGATTTCAACATGATCTGCTAAGGGCCCATCTAGAACACTGTCAGAGAACACTGTCTTTGCTTTGATTTATATTTTTATTGTCATAATTTATAAAATGGTATATTGGTCTACATATACTCTATTTTTTCACATTATGATTACTTTTTGATTGTACTTTATTACATCAAATAGATTTTTAAATTCATCCTAGGAGCAAACTAT
>LZPO01076352.1:41426-52454 GCA_001675575.1 Neotoma lepida
GAATATTGTGAATCCTATCGGTATGTCAAGAGGGTTAAACTTTTCAAGTTTTTTATACTAAAGAAATAAAACAGCCAACTTGAAATTATATAAAAGATAAGAAAAGTTATTTANGTAGTTAGATAGTAGCTCTAACAAAAACTAAGGATATAGTGAAAATCATTCCATTAAAGCATTTCAAAGAATAATACATGATATAGAGCATGGTCATATACCTTTGGGATATTTTATTTAATGATAGAGATCATACATTGTCTAATTTTAGAAGTAGGACTTAGATANAGAAAATAAGAGTATAAGACAAAATTAAGTGGTGCCAGGAGGGATGGAATAGGTCCTCACTGACTGTTGATGAAGAGAAGGACCACTGTAGGCCTTTGTGTCCTGGAATGACTCATGGACAGGAACATTCAGCAGAACTATGTGTAGNAGAGCTTCCATGCAAACGAGCTAACTAGAGAGCTACTGCTATGAGTCTATCAACCTAGACTTTCTACAGATGCCAACCAGACCCTTGTCTCCAGGATCCAACCCCCGCCTCCCCAGCCTTTCTACATCCTTCAAATAAGCAAGCAAGATGACGCCTGGATTTCGAGGGCCCCAGCCCTGAAGCCAGTATCCACCGATCCACTGTGATTGGAGGGTGCCTAGGTGGAATTAGCTCTTAATATTCAGACTGTCACGCCTGCTAATGGAGAAGGTGGAACTTGAAGTNGATCTTAGAAGCTGTTGGAAAGTAGAGTTTGGATTGCTTAATTACACTTAAGCTTTCAGTAAGTGTGAATGAGTCGGGCACTGGTCTAAAGGAATGTCCTAAGATGGACAAAGTAGAAGTTCCATTAGTAGATTTCAAGGTGTTATGGAGCATCTGAGATTGGCAACTCAGTTTTCATAAGAGCTGCAAAAATATCNNTTACTTAACTTTTGTGAAGATCATCCAGTTAATCTTGGAGTCAGCGCTGTGACATTAGAGTGATCTAGAAATACCCTGTATCCTCTTTCCAGTTATAACACCTGCTGGTCAGGCACAGAAACAAGGAAATTTGGGTAAAAAGCATAGGATTGGATTATTAAGAGATATATAAGCCACGATTTAAAACATAGACTGTGTACTAGAGGGAGACCACAGACCAAAGGCATTTTTGGAGATTTAGTTAGGTTGTGTTCATATATCATGAACTACCTTCTCTTTGACATGCCCAACAAANTGCCTACCACCTACTTAATATGTGCTTAGTGAACTTTTATGGAAAAGATGAATGGATTAACTAGGAAGTCACCCAAAAAAGCAAATATCATTGTGGACATTTTCTAGATGCAGGTAGCATGTCCTCAAATCTGGCATAGGTGGTAAAATGGTGGAGTTACAATAAAAAAAAACATTTAAAGGACTAAGAAATTCCTGTCATCAACTACTGTTCAAAAGGTGAATGANCTTTTCTGTAATTTACATATTATTTTGTAAAATAATAGATCTTTTCTTGAGCAGTTATTCACCCATGTAACAAACTGTATACAAAGATCAATAGTTGCATTTTCAAGACATGTGTTAAAAGATTGTATTATTATAAGATGAATAATTTAATATAAACAGTAATATCTAACTCAGTATCTGGCACATTCCTCTATATCTGTCATGCAGTGAGTACATCCAAGCCAAACATTTGTGTTTATTTGAACTATGTGTTGGTTTTAGAGCACCATTTCTTCTGCTGTATTCATAAGATTAACTCCACTATACACATAATACACATAGTGTCTTTTCAAGGTCACACGTCTGGGATGGAGCTGAGAATTCATGGGAGAGAAAGCTCTCTTATTTTTTGAGCATTTGCTTCCTTCCCAAGCAGACATCTGCTGTGATTCTTACTCATTTCCAGTTCCTGACTTAATTCCTTAGTTAAATTTATTATGCCACAGGAAATATCCACCTGTTTTGTAATTCTTTTATTTTCACTTGAGTGCCTTTGAAATTTATGCCATTTCATATCACATTTGATTATAAAAATCTTAGCGGTTTGACTTTTCAGTGCTTATATTCACATCGTTCGTGTGGACTTATGTAAGCACAGGAAAGCCTTTTTTGTACCATTCTGTAATATTTTCTTATAAGAGCTCAAATATCACCATGACTACCTGACATGAAATCTTTGCAGTGGTGTTCCCAAGTAAGTCAATTGTATATTGAAGCTATGTGAAAGCTGAGTATTTAGTGATAGACAATATTCATCGAAACCGGTTTTTGAGGAATTAAGAGTGTTGCTGATGTATTTTCTTTTTCCCCCTACTCTACCTACCTGACATTAATGAGTTACAAAAGGGGGGGATTTGAAATAAACTTAGATTTTTTTTTTTGCCTGACAGTGTAGGNGTCTCCACATTCTAATAGTTGTCTTTATTAAATAAACACACCGTGCACTAAACTTAAATGTTCAGATTGGAAATCTCACTTTATCATGGACAAATACAAGAAATTAGAATTCTACCATGACGAAAATAATGTATTATTATTTCTCTTAATCTGCTGTTTCAGTATCTTACCTTTCTAGATTGCTGGCCTCCTAAGAGAGAGGAGGATCCATCCAGTGAGACACCTGGCAAGGCAGTGATGTCCAGGAGAATTTGTGAAACCTTTTTGAACCTCCTGGTTGTTAGGTATGGCCCCTTTATGTACAGCCCCTGAGTTATATAGGAAAAGGTGTGTGTACTCATGACTTTTTTATTGCTGAGATAAAATACCATGACCAAGGCAGGCTTATAGGAGGAAGGGTTTATTTAGCTTTACAAGGGTCCATCATGGNGGTAAGTGGCAGGCACTCAATGCTGAGAACTCATATCTTGAACTGCAATCATGAAACAAAATGTGCAAAGTAGAAGTGGCTCAAGTCTTCAAACTCGAAAAGCCCACACATGAATGCTTCCTCCAGCAAGGCCACACCCCCTAAACTTTCCCCACAGTTCCACCACCTGGGACCAAGCATTCAAATACAGGAGCCTGTGGGAGCATTCTCATTCAAACCTCCACAGCTTGTTTAGGAATAAAAGGTGACCCACAATTTTCTGTTAGTAATGTGGCAATTTTACAAATTCGTCCAGACAACTATTTTGTGTGATTGTGTCTTTTCAAAAGTGTCTTGTGGGGGTTAAGTGTAGTAGTCCACACCTTTAATCCCCAGCACTTGTGCGACTGAGGGCAACATGGTCTACAGAGTGAGTTCCAGGACAGCTAGGGTTACATAGTGAAGACCTTATTTCATATAAAGAAAACAAAACAGAACAAAACAAAATGGCATATGGAATTCAACTTCTTANGCTTTTTTATATGATAATTTTTGGTGGTTGATGATGGCTTAGTTGATAAAGCACATTTGGCATTGTGTAATAAATACATAGCATGAAAGGTCTTAGTCTTTTAAAGGTAGCTTTTCTCAAAGNGTAGTCTATGAATAACATATCTGAAAGATCACCTGTGGTGTTTGAGAGTAGCCAGAACCTTTTGAGACCTCCTGAACATGAATTTCAGGTGGTAGCCAGCAATATATGTTTAAGAAGATTAAACACGATCTCTAACTAGCCCATAAATGAATTCCTGTAGGATAACTACTACTTTGTGCTGAAAGTGGAGTGGGTTGATTTTCCTGAAGAGACAGGCTGGGTGTGTACTGTCAGCACACAAGGACACAAGAATGTTAATAGGCCTTTCCCCTCTAACTTGCTGGCAACGCTCTATTGGTAATTACAGAAGCCAAGACCATATGAGGCATGTGGGAACAGAGGATGTTCTGCCAGCAACTGGACCCCTGTGGGTTTGTGCATCACCTTTACAGTCAGAAAAGNTCTGTTCTGTGTTGCAGTGGAGTTGGAAACCACAGCATTGAGAAGATGTTTAAGTCCCACTCTCAAAAGCAAGTCATTTCTGCATACCTACAGGAGTCCTTTTATTTATTGTTTGANCTTGTCAGTTCTCACCAGAAGTTCAGGCACAGAAGCACTAAAGAGGTTATGAAAATGTGTTCCCAAGCTTTAAAAATTAGAATTTTACTCTACTGTCGAGCACTTAGAATAACAAGATTGTTCAGAATGGTCTGTTATTCCCTCTGAGTTGATGTCCAGTCCATTATCCNGGCTGCATTCTATACTTCTACCTAAAGTATCACACAGCACATGAAGAGATGATTAACAAATATTTCTGGCCTCATTAGAAGTTCTTAGTACATCAAATGTTAAAAGCAAAACCATGGACATATTAGAGTTAGCAGTTTGTTCCAGCAAAAGACAGTTGATAAATCAACCCTGAGTCAGGACTGGGCTCAGCAGTGGGCAGGCAGGAAGTATGGATAGTAAAAGGAGGTCCTGGATGGAAACAGCTGTAACTCTGTGTTAGCTTTATTTGAGTCTGGTGTGAAGAGTCATTTGCTTCATCTGGCCATGGTCTGATTAGATAGTGATCTGACACTATNNAAAGCTCAACTGCTGTTTGGCCTGGGCTCAGCAACTGTTCTAAGAGTATACTGTTAGCTACAGTTTTATCTGTGTGTTACCTTAGTTAGGTCCCAGTTTGCTACAGAGGGACTCATGGTACAGAGTCAGACAGCTTCTGGGCAAATTGTACTTGATTTACTATAAATAATATGAAATAGAAAATATCCAGTAATCCATATATATATATATGTATATATATATATATTTGAAAATAGATGTTTTAAAATTATATTCTGAATAGGGTTTCCCCTCTCCCAGATCCCCTCCCACCTTCCCATGCATCCAAATCCATACTCTTTCTTTCTCTCTATCATTAGAACACAAATGGAAACCTAAAAAAAATAATAATAAAACATCACAAACCTGTATATGACCAAACAAACAATAAGGAAAAAAAAAAGAGCTGAAGGAAAAGCATAGGAAACACATACAGACACAGAGACACACAGAAATTCCATAAAAAGATAAAATCAGAAACCACAATATATAAACAAATGACCTATACGTTTAAAAAAAAAAGTCCAGACAAATCATTATGAGACCAAAAAACCCTCTAAAACTACCATTTAGTTTGCTTTGTGTTGGCTATCTACTGCTAGGCATGGGCCTGCCCTTAAGAGCAGTTGTATACCCAGTAAAACTGCATTGGAGAAATCTAGTTTTTCCTGTGGGGGCTGTTATCAGTTGGAGATAACTCTGGGTTAGTGATGAGGATAGGGTGTCCATTTCCCTTCTCAGTGCTTGGACCCCATCTGGCTTAAACCTGTGCAGGATCAGTGCATGCTGCCATAGTCTCTATGAGTTCATATTGTACACCAATCCTGTTGTGTCTAGAAGGCCTTGTTGCCTTGGTTTCTTCCATCCCCACCTACTCTTAGTCTTTCTGCCTCCTCTTCTGCAGAGTTCCCTAAGCCTTGAGTAGAGGGATTTGATGGAGACATCCTACTTATGACTGAGTATTCAAAGATCTCTCATTCTGCAGTGTTCAGTTGTGGGTCTCTGTATTTATTCCCATCTACTGCAAGAGGAAGCTTCTCTGATGATGGCTGAGTTAGATACTGGCCTATGAGTATAGCAGAATGTCATTCGGAGTCATTTTATTGCTATGTTCCTATTAGCAGAGTAGTAGTATTTCCCCTAGGTTTGTGACCTATCTAATCTCACGTTTTTGGCCCACCCTAGCACTGTTAGGCATGGGTTCCATCTCATGGAGTGGGCCTTAAATCCAATCAAATAGTGGTTAGTTACTCCCACAACTTTTGTGCCACTATTACACTAATGTATTTTGCTCACAGGTCACCATTGTAGATAGAATTTGTAGCTGGGTTGGTATTTATCTTTCTCTTCTGGTAGTGTACAGAATACCTTCCAGTAATATGAACACTGNTCAGTANGGGTGAAGGTCCTATGTAGGCATCAGCTTAATTTCTCTGTGTTCAGTGAGTTATATAGGTGTTGTCTTCAGCAATAGGGTCTCACCATCAGTTTGTGGAGAGCAACCAATAGCTTTGTAAATAGTCTAGGTTGTTTGGGAGTTTCCAGGCTCCTTTGGCCAACAACTTGATTAGGTGTAACCCATTCCTGGCACTCAAGGTTTNGTTTGGTGACAAGAGATGTGCAGTTGGGGCACCATCTCTTCTATTGTTTGGCAATTCTGTTTAGATCACCTTCATGTATGTTATATTTTAAGAAGCTTCTACTTATTAGGTTTCCATATGACCCTCAAATGGCCCTTAGTGTTGGCTGTCTCCTCATATTCCCTCCCCTACTCTTCCCTTCCCCTCTTTATTTGATTCTCCGTTCCATATACTATTAAATTGTCTGTATAATTTAATATTTTATTTATTTGTAAAACTAAACATGGAATCAGTGCACTACAAAATAATAAGTATTGAATTCTATTAAGTCTAAGTATCCCTTCTCTCTCTCCCTTCTTCCTTCCTCCCTCTCTCTCTCTCTCTCTCTCTCTTTCTCCCTCCCTCCCTTCCTTCCTTCCTGCTTTCCTTTCTCCTCTTTGTTAGCTAACATACAGACATACATTAAAGAACTAATCTTGGCTTTGGTGATGATTAAGGAATTACACGGTAATCTAGATGTACATCCCAATTGCCATTCTCATTTTTGCATATTATTCATTCAATTACAACTATNTGCCAGAACCCAGCCATGAGCATGGTCAGTCAAGTTGTTAGTGTGCTCATCTATTTGTGTCTAACAACTTGAAATGTTATTGAGATTTTATCTATTCTACACAGGATCACAAGGTTACCTAGTGGTAGAAAATAGTAAAAGAATAATAAAAAAGAAAAGAATTATAAAAATATGAGATGTGGGAATGTGTGTGGGACACCATATTAATTACCTATTATTGATTCTTTGTTATCCCTGGTTTCTGTCCTGGTATACTGTATAGCATTAAACAAGTATAAATTTTCACAGCTCCTCACAAAAGCTTTTTGAGTCATGTTCTAAAGCATATTTTCATTGGTTCTCTACTATACCTGAACAGCATTCTTAGGGATTTACATATATCAGCTAAGTTAATTCTCACAGTCCACCTGTTTTATACATAAACCAAATGAGGATTATGGAAATTTGGTGACTGGCTTAAGGTCACACAGTTCATGGAAGGCAACAGAACCAGGATGAGGAAAACAGTTCTCAGCACACCTTGCTGCTATGCTGGCTTCTAAGCAAAGAACAGTGTAAGAAGGGAGAAATGGGAGAAAGGAGACAGCANGTTGTAAGCTTGTGGGCACTGGAAAATTCTACCCACTGGAAAAATTGCATGTATGTCATTTATACTCCCCCCAACACACACTTACAACCTCAAGAGTTAAAGAAACAAAAATGAGGAAAAATTAATCTAGAAGAAAATAGAGAAATACTTTACTGATTTCAGGTCTGGAAAATATAAAAATAATAAAAACAAACTCCCATAGAAGTAGAAGTTTACATTTTGTACTTTATATTAAAAAACAGGTAAATTTGATGAAAAAAAAGACAGAATTTTCCTATGTCTGTGTAAGTATTTTCAAAACAAAAGACATTTTAAACTAAGAAAACACAAAGTCAAAGAACAAAGATGTAATTGACAATAAATACACATGACAAAGTTTTCAAGTTCTCCAGAAATAAGAGGACCATGTCAAGATCACAAGACTGTGATGTCAGTGGGACAAGGCAAACGTGAGTTTGTGCTGGTACTGCAGTTGCCTTTCCTGTGACTAGCTCAAGGCAGGTCAGAGATGTGTACGTCCCTAGCCCCTTGAAATCATTATTGCATCTTTAGGAATTTAAGGACGGCTACAGTCCATCAGGGACTGAAATTTACAAATAGTTTTTAATCACAAAATTGTTTAAAATAATAAAAATCAAAGAGACTAGTTAGTTATGATAGATGTTTACAGAAAGCTAAAAATAATAATCTGAAAAAAATATATTTGTGAGATTTAGAATATGTTCCAAACCTTTNACACAGGAGATACAATACTTATTTGGTAAAGTTATTTTTTGAAGTAAAAGACAGAATATTATCACCCCAAATTTGTGAAAATATCTCTACACACATATAGAATACATATATAGAAAATTCTCAAAAAGAACACATGAATTTTAGAATGTTAAATTTAGGTAATGGATTATTACGACTTCCGTCATTTTTTAAATTCAGTTTTTAAATATTCTATGAGCCGTGTGTGTGTGTGTGTGTGTGTGTGTGTGTGTGCATCTCTGTGTGTGTGTGTATAATTATCTGTCCTTCCTGAGATATGGGAGACTATTAAAAGCAAAAATGAGTGAAAGAACATAGAAACAAAGTATTTCACACATATTCTTTTAGAACATACCTTTAAATATTTCTTTATGTTTGTAACAAGCCATTTCATTTAATGTCACTTTTATTTAGACTTTCAATTGGTTTAGAGGAAAGACTTTAAAAGAAGTATATTTTCACTATTTACTTTTTAGTAAGAAAAGGAAATTTACTACTATCATTTCTTGAAAGTGACCAACCTGTAAGCAGCAGGTGGAGCGGTTAATTAAGAACAGCTGAGGGAGGTTCTGGAANCTTCTGGAAGCATTCCCACTCAGGGAAACACTCCTGTGTGTGCACTGGAAATTATCCTGTTGCCTCAGAAGCANGCTTGGAAGGCCTTTTTCTTTTTGTGGTAGTAGTGACAATTGTGATGGTAACATATTCTAGTCTTATGTGTTGAGTGTAATGTGCAGTACATTTTGAAATAATGCACTTGGGTTCTGAGGATTTATAACTCTTGTGTTAGCCTCATCACAAAAGAGAAATCTTCTTTTCATTCTGGATACCGTTCAAACTGCTGGCTCTGCCCCAAGATAAGAAAGGGAATTGGGCACCAGAGGATCAGAATGAATGCTGTGCCAGGAATGTGGCAGTAGTAGCCACCTGTTCCCCAGTCAACAAAGGACTAATATTCAGTACTTCTGAAGGGATCTGGGGAGGTGATGATGAATGGGGGTCCCTCCAGCAAGACTGNGTTCATTCTTAGTTCTACTACTTTTTACCCCCAAATCCATGGGCAAGTGACACAATCCCACTGAACCCAGACTTCCTCATTTGAGAAGCTTATGAGGATTAAATAAGATTGTGAATGTATTTGACATACAGCTGCTCATGTTGTAGTACAAGTTACAAGAAAGAAATAGCATAAGTGCACATTGTTTATTCCTTTGAGGCTCTTAGAATCTAGTGGGACAGCCCAAGCATGTACACAAAACAGGTTGCATCTTTAATCTTATGAATAGATAGTGGACTAGAGGGAAGATGGGCTCCTATCAGCATGTTATATTTCCTGAAAAAAATATTTAACATGAACCAATCACTAAAGCTGCATCGATATTTATATTTCTATATCTGTACACACACACACACACACACACACACACACACACATACAGGAGTCTTGTAAAACTATTAAACATGATTGCTCAATGTGCCGTTTGGCAAGTGTTACCTTAAAACAAGTGCAGTACATAAAACACATTGTAATTAATTCTCTTGCTTAAAATTGTAACCACAGGAAGAAGGTACCAGTCAGGATAAATCTTACTAATACTAGTGTCTACTTGACACAGTCAGTGATAACTTAATAGTTGTATTGGTGAGGAAACAGTTACCAAAACAATGCATACCACTGCTGAGGAAACTTAGAAAATAAAGGTGGTTCATGCCTAATGGCACAGGACTTAAGTGTGGCCTCGTGTACTCACCAGGCCATACTTCCCAAGGTGGTTTCCCATTTTACACAATGCCATCCAGAAATGGCAGGATTGCAGCTTTCTCTTCATGAACTTCTCAATATCTTTTACTTTTACCAATGTAATTACTGGGACAAAAGGGATCCGCTATCATCTTCTTCATCAATGATTAATAATGAAAATGTGATATTTCAACTAAGTCAAATTTGGCTACCAGTGCGATATTTTGCTTGTTATTAGTTGTAAACAACTCCCTTCTCCCCAACCATCTTATGAAATGCAACAATAACTTTAGGGAGTTTTACTGAGTTCCAACNGAATTATCTTTGTAGTATAAGCTAAATGTTAAAAGGTAAATCTGAATACTTCATGAGTTTAGAATACTTGATTTTCTAAGCTTTTTACCAACTGCTGTGTGTTACATATTGTCATTTATTACACATATTCGTTTCTAAACCAATTTCCCATTTTATCCTTTACACTTTGAGTGTAAGATTACATACCCTCGTCCTTCCTGGAATGACATAGAGTTAAATTTAAATCNTGCAAGCCACTCCTGACGATTGAAATTTACGGCACAAGGGTTAAGTTTGGAAAGTCAGCAGGCTCCACCCTGTGAGGAGGAAGTGGCGTCTCAGTTGTATCTTGGCCTCATGGGGAAATGACAGCTGTGGCATCTTAGCGTGTTCTACTTGTGGTAAACATCCCGCACAGAAGTCGTTTTCAGTTTCACTGGTACACAGGCACACAGACACGTGGAGAATTTCTGTTCTGTCAATCAGAGCTTTCCACGGCTCTTATAGGTATGGGCAGCTCATCTGCNGTCCCTTCTCGAGTAGCGCAGTGAGCCCTTCCTTATTCCTATGACACTGCACCTGCTAGTTCTGTGCCAGCCATGATTTCACCCAACATCCTCAGAACCCTGAATCAAATATGTTACTGTTGTCCCTGTTCTGTCCCTATTGTTATGTATGTGAAAATAAGATCATTGCAGGGATAGATCTTCTTGGTTCTTCATTTAGCCTCTAACATGTAACTGGCACAGAGTAGGTGCTTCAGAACTAATCAGCTATCAACAAAATAACTTTTTGTTAGTAACTGGTTATCTTTAACCATTTGTTCTCAAAATACTTACTCGACTAACTTAATTCCTCTGTTTCTAAATGGAAAACTACTGTTTTCCAATGTGCGTGCATTTGGATTGGTACAACTATGGATCCTGTCAGGAATTTTGCACACATTAACTTAGTGAGTCTCACTGGGGAATAATTCCCTTTTCATATGGTACACATGTATATGTGATTTTCTTTCTTT
>LZPO01076353.1:47576-57588 GCA_001675575.1 Neotoma lepida
CGTGCCTCTTTTACCCTAAGATTCTATTACAGCATCTGAACCCAAATACACTGTCTGGTTTTAATTCCGCTATTCAGTCTCTGTAATTCTTAGCAAGTTAAACGCTTCTGTTTCCTCCATGCATTCATAAAGAAAACATTGACAGGTTGGTGTCTGACCCATAATGCTTCTGACAGATACATTACTACTATTACGCAGATAATGTGAGCTTATCTACCAAAGACTAAGAGTGCTTTTTAGAGATGAGCTACAGAAGGAGCCTGAGCTAAAGGGTTCTGCTGCTCCCTGGATGTTCATTGTTCTCACCTGTGCTCCTGCAGGAGAACTTGGTTTTGTGGTCACACAGTCGAATGGTGCCATTGCAGCCCTTTTCATCACTGCCATCCTCACAGTCTTTTTCTCCATCACAGCGCCACAGATCAGGGATGCAGTTTCCATCAGGGTGGCACTGAAATTCATTCCCAGTGCAGCCAGCCGGAGAGTGAACTTCTTAATTTTATATGAAGAAGGGGAAAACGGGGCAAGATAGGAGAGAAATTGTGATTTTACTGTCATTTTTTAATAATTTTTCTCTTTGAGTAATATTATTATGCTAGAGAAATTATATATTTTACTGTAACAGCTACAAAATGCTCAAGCATTTCAATCTACTTTTTAAAACATTAATAATTAAGAGATAATAATATTTACTGTCTCTGGTAGATTTCCTAAAGGTTTAGATAAATGAGTAATGAGACTCTGTGGATGTTTTACTGTTGTCTTAATTAGTGCCTTCAGGTACTGTCTTTGAAGCACTTTCTCCAAGTCCTGTAAACAAAATCTTCCATTGATAAGACCTTGTTTAATTTTTGACATTTCTGGAGTAATTTCTTTCAAATTACCAAGAAAAACAAATAACCAATGAAATAATAAGCACTTTGTGACTAAGAAAACCTTTAGGAAATAGTAACTGAGAATTTGAAAGCAAAGAAACATGCACAATAAGTAAAACAACTTCAAAATGCAAGATTTCATTTCTACAACCAAAGCAGAAAATTTTAGGGATGAATTTAATAAAGTATTGTGTGTTCAAATTCTATTAATGAATAATAATGCATATAATACCAAGGTACACTACTGTCTGGCCTGTTGATAAAATGTAAATTAAGTGTCACAAAGAGTAAGGGGATATAAATATCGGAGCATAGACTATCTTATACTATAACAACTGAACAATGCAAGTATAATCAATTTTTAAAGTTTCAAAATAGTTAATATCATGAGTATATTAACCAATATTCCCCAGTACTGTTCTAAAATAAATATATTCATATATATTTGTGACTAAAGTTTTAATCTAATAAATTAATTGTATATCTGCAAAGATCATTTAATTTATCTGTGCTGTGNATTCACCTACTTAATTTCTTGGCTTGTTAGTAATCTAAAGCAATGATTTTAGTATTTGACTCACTTAAGATCAAAATTCTGCTGTCATTAAAGCAATACCTTGAGATGTCCTTTTGTCCACCTGGAAGTGCTACTGTGAGGACCACATTTGATGTTTGTAAATAAGTATTTTAACTACAGTGTTTGTTGTTGCTTGTCCTTGTGGTAGAAATAGGTAAGTTTTTTGTTTTATTTAAGAATTTTCAACCACAATCTTTCAAGTGAATTAATTGAGACTAGGGAAGGCTTGGTATGGCTTCTAAAGAATTTCTGGAGCAGTAAATGTTAACAGTGTAGAGCCAAGAAAAGTGTCTACTAAAGCAAGGATAAAGTCAAGTTAGTACAGAAGAGGGATTCCAGTCTCCACATTTAAGTACAAATGGGATTTCCTCTACAGATTTTTTTTGTGCTTTTTTGTAACTATACAAGTCTAAATTCTGTAGGCTATTGCAACATCTAAAGTCTACTACAAACAACTAAATTACAGTCATTTACAAACTAAAATGCAGCTAGGAATGGTAAATTCAGTGTATTATGGAAATCCAAGTTAACATGGCAAAATAGTTCCCTTGGACATACGTTTTCCATGTGTGAATCCTGCTCTATGTACATTATTCTTCCCAGCTTCCACTACCTTCTTGTATACACTTGATCTATCGTTGTCTGTGGCTTTATGAAAGACTGAATTTCTATGAAAAACAAACAGCCAAAATAAACTAGACCTGTATCTTCTATTTGGCTAGGTATTACAGTTTATGAAATTGGACTTATATGTAATATTTTATGTTGCTAAATATCAAATGCTCCCCTCAACCCATAAAGCTACTCAACACTTTTGACTCTCAACAGAAGATACTACTTTCCATGTTTTTCAGCATTTGTTCTACTCCGACCCATTGTGTCTCCCATGCTCCATTATAGAGTCCCAACCCTATGCTGCACAGTAACTATGGCAGGCTGAATAAAGCCCAGTATGGAAATGAATCATTCATCTGCATCATTTTACTTTGTTGAAAAATAAATAAGTGATAAATGACAGAGTTCTTAGAAAAACACAAAATATTAATTTTCCAAAAGGCATGTAGATAAGTGTGAGCAATAACATTTGCAGCAGTGACTTCTCTGCCTTCTTTATCACCGTACCATTTTGAAGGCACCATTCTAGAAGGGTTTTGGTCATGAAGAGGCTCAAAAATCAAATGGAATTGGCTCATAAAGAAATCAAGAAGAATATGAAAACTCATTTCCTTTTTATATTTAAGTTACTAAAATTCAGTCTGTTTTTTAATAAAATTTAACATTTATTTTACTCTTCTATAAGGTCATAGTAGAAGTTAGTTTTAATGAAAAGGTCTGTAAACTCTATATTGCCTCAGACAGTTTAGCTTTCCTAGGGTTACTCCCTCAGCTGGTGGCCAGCCAGCAAAACTACAGAAAGATCTAAGGAATCAGAAACTGTAGGTAGTGATGTCCATGGCCTATGTATCAAGAGAGAAGGAAACATCTAGTAATATAATAAATTATTGTATAAACAGGAAAATGCATTCATGGAAAAAGTAACAAAGGTGATGAGTAAAATGAATTCCAATAATGTCATTGAAGGCAGGATGGAATGACATAGATCCATTATACTGTGATAAAATGCAAGTACAAATTCTCTATTCTAAATTGGAAAAGTTTTGAATATCGCATGTGTCCCCCAACCATTGTGGAATTGTGAGTAGCTATTTCTTTAGTGTTCATAAGNCATCAAGCAGGAAGGAAGAAAGCAATACTCTAGAAGGCCCATGTCATTCCTGAAAGGAATATACTTTATCACACAGATTTGGATCCTACCATCTCCAACACTTCCATCCAAAGGGTGGTGACCAACTGGAGATGTATTACAACTGTCACTCATTATTGCCAGAAAAGACTGATTTGATTATGAAACACTTAAGAGTTTTAGTTGCAGAATGAGTCATAGGAGCCAAATCTAAAATGATGGGGGAAAGCTATGAAAACTTCAAGGAAAAAAAAGTTTAAGCAGAAAGAATAGGAACAGGAAAGATCTTGACGCAAGAGTTAATTTGAAGCTCAAAGAAATAGGAGTTGTGAGTGAAATTAGATCTGAATGGTCAGGACAGACTCTTGTGAGTGTTTATTAATAAATACAGCAAGATAAATTCAATGATATCAGGACTGGAGATTTTGAAACACTGGATTAGTGGTAACATAATTTAGTTGCATTGTGAATTTTCTCTGGCTACTCTTTGGAAAAATGGATAGTCTGAAGCTTGAATCAGAGTCAGATAATGCCAGTTGTTAGACTGTCCATGTCCAAATAGCAAGCACGGCTTCTGCTTTTGTACACATTTCACAAGGTGGTGGACACCCAGATAAGTGTGCAGTTGCCAAGCCACATCATAAATACTCATGTCAGGAGCAAGTGCTGCAAGGACAGATAAAAACCAGCCTAGCCTTAGAGGTCTCACATGAGCCATTCTTATGACAGAAACAAAACAGGAGTTCTGAATCCTGTTTAAAAATCAGCCAGAGGGAAAAGGAAGTGGGAGGGAGTATTCTTGCCTACTCTCTTTACGTACCCAAGATTGAACACATTCTCACATGCTAAGAATCATTCTACCACTGATCTACATCAGTGGGGATCAAAGATTTATTTTTTTAGGCAAAGCTAGCACAATTAATAAAACTGTGTGGAGTATTCAAGCAGAGGTTAGAGGAAAAAGAAGCAGGTGGGCAGGGCCCAGACCTAGAAAATCATTTACGTTGTGCTAAATGCTTATATTTAAGCTGGAAGGAAAGAGGGGATAATACAATGATATTCAGTTCAATTTTGTTGATTGGATAGGCATTCCATGTAGATAACTTTGGAATATTTATATAATAGATAGGAAGAAACTTCTATTACTTGTAAAATTGTGTATGTGTGTTTGTGTGTGTGTGTAGAATCAAGATGCACACATCTATACATCTATTTCATCTTCTTGAACACTGGTTTACACTGAAGTCACTTTCCTTAGTAAACACAAATGCGCACAAACATTTGCATTTTGTCATTACCCCTCTGCTTTCTCTTCCCACATCATTAAAACAACCTGAAAAGAGCCCACACCTATTCTCAGCCATTAATACCTGAGTTCCCTTTCTTTATACAGATTTTGGAATTTNATTCATCTTAACTCTCTTGCCAAATACAAATACAAACAGAACCAGGTTCTGTTAACAGTTGCTGATTTTCCTCTGTGTAAAGAACAGCATCCCTCAGAAGAGCCTGTAACGGCTGCTCAAACATTAGTTCCAAACTATGTGACTCCCCTGAGTCTTGGCTTCCTCAGCTTCAAGGCTTGGCACAGTCCATCATTATGCTGGGGTTGTCTCAGTGGAGTGCTCTGGTTATGGCTGTGTGTTTATGTGCATGCTCATGCTGTTTTACTCTTGTGTTTCCATGTTGCTGATGCTGGTTATTATATTTTTAACTAATGGAATTTTACTGTATTTTTTTACCCTGAAGCTATTTAAACCAAGCATACAATTTGGGAAATCTAGTAAATAAATAAATAAATAAATATACAGCTCTAGAGGAAATGTAACAACTGATGGTAGAATTTATCTCAATATTTAAATGAATCCACTGTGACTAAATATTTGCAGTTGGAAGACTAGCAACTCTNAAAGAACAGAGAGGAACTGCAAATATATATATATTTACATACATATACATACACATATATATACATATACATACATACATATATATATATATATTCAGTCTTGGGCTTAGTAAGTATGCTAAAGTCTTCCTTACTCTCAGAGGAAAGAGAGTATAGGGTTGGAAATGTGATGAATAATTTAAAATTTGAGTCCAATCTGGAGAATTATTTTTTATTGGTTTAATGGCTTTTATGCCCTAGCTTGCTGTCCATTGTTCACTGCTTTGAAAAGTATAAAGCACTCTTCTGCCTGAGCACCTAGCTTCTTGTTCTTTGTGTGTGACATGTCATTCTGCCCGGTCCTGCTTTCTTTCTACATTTTACATATTAAATACACCTTCACCAATGGAAGGCATGTTTGAGACTTACTTTCCAGATGTTTTTCTCCATCACAGAAGACAGTCCACAGCAGATAGTGCCTTCACCTTACTTTTCAACAAATGGAGAAAGCCTTAGCTTGTTTGTACCTCAGGGGAGCTTAGTTTTTCCCTAAGAATGTTCTCTTTCTGTCTCTGTCTCTCGCTTGCTTTCGCTCTCATATTCTGAGATGCCTGTGCTCATCCTGGGTCTGTACTGAGGTCTAGCTTTTCTAGGTGTAATGTGTAATTCATTTCTAACTGGATGCTACCNGTTTTATGACACCATGAACTAACAATAAAGGCAAGAAGTTTCTCTTCTAAACTACCTGATGCATATTCACCTATTCATCGGGCCTTGATGACTGATAAAAGGCCAAGGTCTGGTGCATTTTCCAGGTCTTCTTGCTGTATTCCCCTTACCTCCCTTTTCACCTGCTCACTTTCACATCATTCTAGAACACAGATTTGATACTTTGTTTTAAAACAAAACAAGTATCTTCTAAACCCTCAAATATAATCCGCAATGACGATTCACTTAATATAATCTGTGATGTATTTATCAAGACCATTTAATACTATGGGGAAATAAGATAAAGATTTCAAATTTTGATATTGTTTGGATCAGTTAAAAGGGCTGGATAGGAAAGTAATGAAAGGAATGTGTAGACACCCAGATACAAACACATTGCTTTTATGTTAACACACAGACATAAGCACAGTTAAAAGGGCTGGATAGGAAAGTAATGAAAGGAATGTGTAGACACCCAGATACAAACACATTGCTTTTATGTTAACACACAGACATAAGCACACTCAAAAACATGAGACAAAACATTCAATCCACTCCAAAAAAAACCCAAACAAACAAAAAAACTATTCCTCTAGATAGTTAAAAGAATATTGAAATTGAATCTATAGAAAATATCAGGCTACTTCATATAAAATTCATATTAAAAAAACTCTACCATAAATATTTCACACAGAATCCTAATATAGTAGAGGTGATGAGCTAATAAATAAACAAAATGTGACTGAAAAGTGCACTTATGTGCAGAATTCACTTTGTAAATGATTGAGAAATCCAACTTTCTAATCATTGTTGAAATTTACCAATCAACTTCACAGGCATATATATATATATATATATATATATATATAATATTAATTAACCTGTGGAGCAATCCAGTACTCAATCTGTTCTTTGGATAAAGTTTAATTGGAACACATATTTGTTTTGTTTAGCTATTCTCAGGGCTGAGAAATCTGTGNTCAATGCCTTGAATAATCTTATGGGTACAAAGGGATGATACCCATTGTTACCTTATTGCTCTCTTTGCTTTCATGCTAAGTAACGAAATGGGCAAGGATTAAACTATTTTCAAATAGAATTTAAACAGAAAAGGCTTTCTAACTGTTTCAATTTGTGATTATTGTTCAGAAACCATCCCTTTCAAGTTTGTATATAAAAAAGCATAGCATTAAAATCTGTGATGAAATTCCATGGTGATTATCTATGAGAGGACAGTAGTGGTATTTAAGTGTATGACTTTAAACATCAGAGTCATTTCTTGGGAGGATTGTGGTGGCTCTGATACTGAGAATAAAATGAAATCTAGTTAAGTCTTCATATAAATAAGGAAATAAATGCTGACAGTTCTAACAGTCTCTGAAGGAGTTAAAATGCTATTTTAGGAACAATATTCCTCCCACAACACCATGGGCCCTAATCAACCATTGACAGTTGAATTACTTATTTTGCAGATTGCCTTTTTTTCTATTTTTTTGTTTGTTTCCTTCTCAATATCTGGTCTTTCTCTCTCAATAACTATAAGCCAATGTGGCATTAGAGTAACACAACTTAATTAAGCTATATTGTGAGAACCAGAAGCACAACTTGACTGTGGAAAGTAGAGAGCTCTTGTGGTTATTGCTTTCACTTCTGTTGAAAGAACAAGACACAAGAGGAAGCTTAGCTTCCCTGTTGCCTGTTGATTCTGGTTCCTAACCATATTGTCTATCACATTGTATTACTCTGGCATCAAAATACATAAATATTCTCTTAATACAGAAGCTATATTGANTTGGAACAAGTATAGATGCATTTCATTAACAATTTCCTGCAGAGCAATGATGAGAATGATAGACTTCCTTGTTAGCAAACAGTGTTCTCATTACACACAGTACATTTATCCAATTTATTTCAGTTTCCCAGTAGAAACAGTGTAGATTCTTAAAACTATCTTTTCTTGACACATCTACTGTGGATCCCATAGATCTTTCCCTCCTAAGCCTCCTCTGCTCCCCAATCATTGCTTTATTCCAGCTCCCAGCTCTATCAGGCACTGCCTGCTAATCCAAAGGCCACTTCTGTCAGGGATTCAGAAATCAGATAAGCTGACTGCAGATCTCCACCTCTCTTTCTGTTCCTCCAGTCTCAATTCCCCCAGTCTTATCCCAACTCTGTAGCAGAACAACTTTTATGGTCTCCCCTTTCTCTCTGAGCCTTTCCCTAACAACCCTCCCTGAATTCATCCCAGTATCCCAGCCCCCAACACCAGCAGGCACTCCTTGTAAACATATCAGCTGAGCAGTCCAGGGAAACAGGTCGGCTTACTGAAGACCTTCACCACTCCTTCCAAAACGACTTCTCCAGTCTCATCCCTATCTTTGCAGAAGAACACCTGTTGCAACCTTCTTTTCCCCTCTGCTCACATCTCATGTGGATCCCACAGACCTTTCTGTTTAATCTCCCTCTACTTGTTACTCTACCCCAGCCCCCAATTCCTGCAAGCATTCCATGCTAACCCACAGACCACCCCCGCCAGTGAAGCAAGTAGATTTTCTGTAGCTCTTTCCATGTCCTCCTTGTCCTCTCAGTCCAAACACACAGTCTCATACCCAGCACTATAGCACACCCTCTATTGTGACCTCTCTTCACTGTATGACCCCGTTTAAAGGAGACAGAAATAAGCGGATCATGGTCAAACTCTTTGCTCCCTTTCCTCCTGTGAACTCCTAGCCTATCCCCATTCCTAAGTGTCAGCTTTCATTACCCAGAAACACATTTTATCTGGAACCGCCAGGGAGCACTACTATCCATTCCAAAGAAAGTTTTCTGAGACAACAGAGCCATNATACTCTGAAAATACAAAGAAGAAACATAAACTAAGGAAAAAAGCACCCTAACAACAAATACAAACCCACAAATNAGCACCTAAACCTATATCCCTATACCAGATGCATAAACACCAAAATAAAACACAATCAATAACAACCATGACAATATCAGGGTTATATTGTTATCATAACAAAGTAGACCCTGATATTCTACCTTAGCTGACACATGAGAAAAATAACTTAAAAATACATGTATGAAGGTGATAGAGGTCCTTAAAGTGGAAATTAAATAAATCCCTTAAAGAAATCCAAGAAAACACAAAGATTGGAAGGAAATGAATAAAATTGTTCAAGACCTGAGAATGAAAAGAGAATCAATCGAAAACCCAAACTGAGGGTTTCTAGAAATTTTCTAGAAGTGAATTCTAGAAATGAACATTTAGGAATTCAAACCAGAACTACAGAGGCAAGATCATCAACAGAATACATGGAAGAGAGAGTCTCAGGTGTTGAAGATCCAACAGAAGAAATGCACACATTTGTGGTGATACATTGTGCACTCCAATAAAGCTTGCCTGGGGATCAAAGCACAAAGCCAGCCACTATATTAAACATAGAGGTTAGGCAATGGTAGCACAAGCCTTTAATCCTAGCATTCGGGAGGCATAGATCTATCCAGATTTCTGTGAGTTAAAGGCCACACTGGGAACAGAGCCAGGCAGGGTGGCACATGCCTTTAATCCCAGCACTAGGAAGGAAGGAAGATGGCAGGGCACAGAAAGGTGTATAAGGCGTGAGTAAACACGAAGTCTCGCTCTTGAGACTGAGAATTTTGTAGAGGTAAGAATGTGGCTGGCTTGTTCTGTTTCTCTGATATTTCAGCTTTCATCCCAATATCTGACTCCAGGTTTCTTTTTTTTTTATGAATAAGACCTTTTAAGGTTCGTGTTACACACATTTGCAAAAGAAAACATTAAATCTAAAAGAACTCATTGCACAAAACATCCAGGAAATCTGGAATACTATGAAAAGACCAAATCTAAGAACAATAGGAGTAGAAGAAGGAAAAGAATCCCAGCTCAAAGACCCAGAAAATATTTTCAACAAGACCATACAAGAAAATTTTTCTAACCAAAGAAATAGATGTCTAAAAATGTATAAGAAGCTTACAGAATGTACAGAANGCTTACAGGATTCATCCTTCTGTTGCATCTAAGAAACACACCTCAAGATCACTTCAGTGAAAGGATTGGAAAAAAGATATTCCAATAAAAATGGACCTAAGAATCAACTGATGTAGCCATTTTAATACTTAACAAAATAGACTAAACCAAAACTAATCAAAAGGGATAGGGAAGGAAATCACATACTCATCAAAAGAAAAATCCCCCAAGA
>LZPO01076354.1:47850-59787 GCA_001675575.1 Neotoma lepida
AGGAAAACAAAGCTGCCATTGATATCTGATCCAACAAATACACAATGGCATAGTGAAATACCTCAGTGATAGAAAGGATTCAAAAGCTTTGTGGCAAATGTAGAAATCTTTTAACAGAAACAGCTCATATGTAGTTTATTCTCTATGTAATAAAACATTCCAGACTTAACTTTATATCAGGAATGACAAACATGAAGCAAAAAGTGCTATTGCTTCCATCCGTAGGCAGTACTGCCCATCAATCTGTGCACTCAGCCGTTAATAAAATAAAAGGGGCAGTCTCTGAGTCCTTTTTAACTCAGCTCTCTCAGCTAGCATATTATTTGCAACACTACTTCAGATCTGTTTGTTACATTTAACACATCGTAAATAGTTTACATTGACAATTTTATAACAGTANCATTGATCATTTTAACTGCACTAAGCTTGCCTTTTTAAGCAATATTTTTATTCTAAAATACTTTCACTACTAAACTTACTTAAGGCTATTAGGATATCCAATTATGAAATAATTTAAAGGATGAATAAAGATAGATAATAAATATATTTAAATATTTTCTCAACATACATATATGAATATATTTAATAGATGCATTATAAGATTTAGCAATNTATANGTTAGCAAANAATTAGTAGAGGAAATGAGCACATCATGAGATTTCTTAATACACACAAAAATCCATGAAGTTAGAACTTCCTTCGCTTTGTGAGTGAGCTGACACTAGAATCCCTGTGAACTCTATTTGCTGTTGCTGCAGTAGTGTGATGTGTTCTGCAAACCTTGCTATTGAGAAGATGTATCATACCCCATGATCACCATCAAGTTCTCATTTGCCAAACTTGAGTCAACTAAGGCAGGCGAAATATATTTTGAATGCAAGGTTCAAAAAATGCAATTTTGAAAAGAAAATACTAATGTTCTGCACATTTTGGGGTTTCTCAACTGTATCTTTTCTCTTAAATAAAAAGCTTACATTAATTCCAGAGACAGTCCCTGAAACTGTAAGTGAAGGAAGNTTCCAGTTTCCAATAGACTTGGAAGATCNTCTTTTATGGGTTGTATTGAAAGATGTCTTCCTCCTCTAGGTGGGATTTCTTATTTTCCTACCTCTTAGAAATTTGTAGGTGGTTTTATTTATTTATTTTTTTAATGAAACAATCTGAAAAATTCCACAACCCANTCTGTAAGTATCAAGTGATTGTGGATAAGCAAGAAAAACCAACAGTATACATACTAACCTCATGTTTAAACCAGTTCAGTCATTTTAAAGTGTGCAAGTGCTTAAGATTTGGGATAAAGTAAATCTGAAAAACAGAAGAAATGTGGGATTCTTATTGTAAGGAAATGGAAAGTAGATACCATGAAGTGAGAAAGAATAAACAGCGATCATTTATATGAGTTCATTTTCTTTCTAGTACAGTAATCCCACATAAATTAGTTCTTCTAGCCTTCCCCTTTGACCTTAACTTGTCTCTAAGTCTAGAGGAACTGGCAAGATTCCTCTTCTGTCATTGAACTCCATGTGAACACAGATGTGCTGTAGTTCACAGAGATCAGAAGCTTTTGATCTAAGTTATGTGAAGAACAGAGGAAAAGATTCGAGAATTTGAAGTAAAAATATAAGATGACATCACCAGTGATAACTCATTTGGCTGTTTCTTAAATTGTTTGATTAAAGCTATCATTTTAGTGTAGAAACCAGTGCTTTGCAGGGTTCTTTGTGTGGCATTTCTGCAACATCACATCCCCCACTAACACTCAACTTTATTATATTAATCCAATTATGACAGTCTATCAAGAGTTCCTTTTCTACATGTTCTGTTCTCAAAATAGAGATATATGTATAATATATCTGTATATCAGCCAATTGCTTACTANGTCTACCTATGCAATATGACATTATCAGTCTGAAGCAGAATAATCTGTCCATGAACATCATGGTCATTTATCATCAAGGTTTACTTTTCTGTAGATGATGAAAAGGGCAGGGAAAATACAACCACTTACTTTTCCATGGTCTGTATTAAGCATTCCCTAGTTTCTGTGGAGTGAGAAAATTAATGATTTCACCCAGTTGATGGAGAATGTACATAGCATGGGCAAAGCCCTGCCTGGATTAGCTTCCTGTTGCCTCATAAACTGAGAAGAGTGTTACATTACTGTAATTTATCACTGGGGCAATGGAGACAGAGAATTACCAGAAGTTTAAGGTCACTGTCCACTATGTATTAAGTAGAAGGCTAGCCTGAGATTCATAAGACTCCCTTTCAAAATTAAGAAAAGGAACAATATGGAGAAAGGAGAATTGTTAATTAATTTACACATACTCACCCATATATATATATATATATATATATATATATACATATCTTTACTTTTATTGCAAAAATGATTTGGGTGGTTTGGGAGATGGGCCAGTGAGTAATATGTTGCAGAAGTGTGAAGACTTAGATCCCAGGTAAAAAAAATAAAATGTGGTTGTATGCATCTATAACTCCAGAACTATGAAGANAAAAAGCAATCGTAAGAGACTGTTGGTCAGCCAATATCACAGTAACAGTGAGCTCCAGATTCAGATTCTCAAAAACTAAGATGCGTGGTAGGGGAAGAAATCTTGTGTCAATATCCACCTTCCATACATCAAGCATGGGTAAGTAGCCACAAATACATGTGCCTCTACATCACCCATGCACAATGCATTTCTTTTAGTGTGAAAATGCTAAGGTTACTCCATAGTTGCACTCTCTGTGTTCTGATTTGAAAGCATGCCATCACACACACACACACACACACACACACACACAAAGGTAGCCATGTGTCTTTGCTGAATTTTACTTTTTATTCTTTACAGTGCAGGCTCTGCCAATATTTTGTTGTGTTGTCAAGAAGAGAAACAAAACTCAAGACTCACTAGTAAATCATTTGTTATGATTCTCACTAGTTAGTTAATCTATGAAACCATTCAGAAGTAGTATGTTATTATATGTACGTATAGAGTACAGGCAATAGTAATTGCTGTTGGTTTGTTTCAGGGGAGATGAAAATGTTCTAGAAATAGAAATAGAAAGTAATGATGATTGTACAACTTTGTGAATATATTAAAATAAGACAGCAAAACAAAAACATTAAGTTGCCTACTTTATTTAAAAGACCAACTCGTTTTTTTAACATAATGGGGCATTATTATAATCCCAGCACTTGGGGGGAGCTGAGGCAGGTCCCTGAGNCAGGATTTCAGTACATTTGAGGCCGTACATAGCAAGACCTTTGTCTCAAAGATATATGTATGTATGTATAAAGACATATATATGTATCCTATAAGGAAGCTTAAGATACAGTATGTTGTAAAGGTAGGTTAAACATTCCATCCTACAGAGAAGCCTTTAAGATAAGTAAGTAAACAACTCGAAAGCTTCAGGATGTTTGTGAAACTGACCAGACTGACTAAGGTTCCTCCTTCCCTAAGCATATATAATCAGTAAGAAGTGCTGAAAGTCATTTTCAGACAAGCTGAACTGTGTAGAAGATAGGCCTCGTGGGCTTCCTAGAAATAACACTCTCCACCTATTGAGCTGCCTGCAAGATATACAGTGTACTCCAAGTCTCCAGATTTCACAAACCATCACCATGCTGGGTTGGCTTTTGGTGTCGCAGCTGTCTGAGTCATTTCTGCTGCTGTAAATAACTCTTCATCCACACTCCTGAAAATAAGCTGAATGAAACTCCGCATTGGACACTGGACACTGGTGCCATCATTACTTTTGTCTCTCATTAGTTTCTTATCTGAGGCAATTNTATGTTTGCTCATGTCTCCTCGGGAATAGTGTGCCACAAAAATTCAGTAAATATTTATAAAACTGCTATTAAAAAATGAAAATGTTCAGAACAGAACTGTGAAAATACAGAGTNTGAAATACCCAGTGACTTTTATTATCTCTAAGGTGAGAGACTTGAAAACAAAGATCCCGAGGAAATTTCTTTGCATAGCACTCTAATGATTCCTGCTTTAGGAAAAGACATATAATTTTCTAAAATTGAACCCATAGCATGCTCATTCCTGAAATGTCTTATTCATGTTATATCTAGCCATTGTTCAAGCAAAATTACAAATTTGTGTATTATGATTATAGAGGGAAAAATAAAACCTTTCTTTTTTATTTTTTTTTATTAAAAAGATTTTCCACTCCTTTTACATACCAACCTCAGATTCGCCCTCTCCTCCCTCCTCCCACCCTGCCAACTCCCCTCCTCAACCCACCCTCCATTCCCACCTCCTCTAAGATAAGGTCTCCCATGGAGAGTCTCCGGAGCCTAGCAC
The DNA here is from genome assembly GCA_001675575.1 of Neotoma lepida. Taxonomy (NCBI): domain Eukaryota; kingdom Metazoa; phylum Chordata; class Mammalia; order Rodentia; family Cricetidae; genus Neotoma; species Neotoma lepida. The sequence goes on from LZPO01076354.1 coordinate 52,170, forward strand.
TCTCAGCCCAGGCAGGACAAGACCCTCTTCCCTGCGCCAAGATTGCCCCAGGTGTCCCCCCACAGGCACTGGGCTCCAAAAAGTCAGCCCCTACACCAGGATCCCCATCCCACTGCCTGGGGGCCCTCAAACACTTCAAGCCAAACAACTGTCTCAAGCTTCTAGAGGGCCCAGTCCAGCATCATGGGGGGCTCCACAGTTATTGGTCCACAGTTCATGCATTTCCACCAGCCTGGCTGGCTTCATGATCTCAATGTCCCTTGTTCATAGAATCTCTCCTCTCTCTCATCAGTTGGACTCCTGGAGCTCTGCCTGGTGCCTGGCTGTGAATCTCTGCATCTGCTTCCATCTATCTCTGGATGAGGGCTCATGGGGGCTTCTCATCTATGGGTCCATAGTTCATGCATTTCCACTAGCTTGGCTGGCCATCTCTGCACACCCTCCCATCATGATCTCGTAGTCCCTTGCTCATGGAGGGCCCCCTGTCTTCCATCGACTGGGCTCCTGGAGCTCTGCCTGGTGCCCAGCCATGGATCTCCACATCTGTCTCCATCAGTCACTGGATGAGGGCTCCATGGTATTCATCCATGTGATCATCGGAGTAGGCCAGTTCAGGCACCCTATCAATTATTTCCAGTGGTCTAAGGTGGGTTCATCCCTGGAGGGAAGTATGGATTGCCCATCGAGGGAGAAATGGATGAGACCTACATGGGCTGACTAGGAGTGAGGGGGAGAAAATGGGGGGCAAGGGATGGAGGATGAGGGTGTAAGGGATTGGGAAGTTCGAGCTGGAACCGGGACAGAGAGAGAGAGCAAGGAAGGAGATAACATGATAAATGGGGAAATCATGGGAATAGGGAGAAACAGAGTGCTAGGGAAGTCCCTGAGAGTCCACAGGGATGAACCCACCTTAGACCACTGGAAATAATAAAACCTTTCATTTGTATTGTTTTTATATGTTTTATTCAAGTTTTGTTGCTTTGAGAAATGCTCTGAATTTCCTATTATCTTACTCTGACTAGTTATTTTACTTAGAGAATAGGTCTCTTTCATTCATATTCCATCTTCTATCTATCTATCTATCTATCTATCTATCTATCTATCTATCAATCATCTATTTATCTGCCTTCATCATCATCATCTATCTATTTCTATTTCTTTCTCTCTCCCACACTCTATGCTCCACCATATATCACTGTATAAATAATGTTAAACCCATATGCTTACTGATAATTTTCTTATTTCTTCCAAGTTTATGAACAAAACTGATTGTTTCTGTATGTTTATGATTCATATATTTCCTATAGTCAACTGACTTTTGTGAACATTCAAACTCATTTTTCACAGAATTATTTCAAGATTTTTACAGATTCTCATAAATGTGCTGTGTTGGGAATTATGTATAGCAGTTGGGTGTGGCAGGACACACCTGTAAGCCTAAACTTATGATGGCTGAATTGTAAAAATTATGAGTTCAAGTNCAACGAGCCCAGCTTCCATAGTGAAACTTTTTCACCCATTCCCACTCCATGTATAAAGCAAAAAAAAAAGGGTGAATACTATAGAGATCACCTTATAGTTTCTCTTGGTAGCACAGTGTGTGTTCCATTTCTGTATCTGTGTCATCCACTGTATCATCCACTGCTNCTGCCAAGATCAAGTGAACAATTAAGCAGACTGTTGAGAAAATAGATATCATTCTGAATGTTGGTCTCATAGGAAATCCTAGGTTAGAATAATATGTTAAAAAGCAACGGAGTCACCTGCACTGCTTTATGTTTCTTATTGTAAAACTAGGTAAATAGTATATCCAAGTAGTTAGTGAATGAAGGAGAAAACCACTTACCCTATAAAATATGAGTAACTAAAGATAAGAGGATTAGTAATTGTTTTAAACATATGAAGACATAGATACACAGATTAGACACAAGAATACATACATACATTCAAAATATTATTGGAAATGGGTTACAGTGGCCAGAGAAATATCTTCTTATTAAATAAAGTCCAAATGAGTTGNCTTTGGTTGAGAACACATTTACTACCGATTAACTAACTCCTGAGGAACTTATAATTTGAATTTCCCCATGCTTATTCAAGTTGAAGAGTTTGAGTATTGTTGTTTTGTGTTTCTTCAGTATTTGACCAGGACTGAAGGAGATTCTGAAATTCTAGATTCTAAATTCTGAAACACTTGAAACTATTATTAATACAGTCTCATAAAATACAGAATCACTGAATATTTTGGCCTCATGTGATAATTGTGTTGCTAACTTATGTATTTCTCACAGTGTCTGCTTCATATAGGACTGGCATATTTACTTCACAATGATATTCTTCGCTGTGTTAAAGCATGGTGATTTAGCAGGGCTCACTTAAATCACACTATACTTTCAAAGTTTTATCCTCTAGTTAAAGGTGACTTGGAATCCTAACTTTGCTTTCTGTAAATTATATGTTTGAAGTTTCAGCATTTTCTTCCCACATACTCTCTAGATAAAAAGCATCTATTCTCTCAATCTTAAACAAAGTGTGTTCCTTGGATACTAGCTATAAACCACACATTCATGGACAAACACTGATATATTGGTTCATAATCAGCTATTTCAAGATTTATGGTACTGAATTAGAATTTAAGCTGAAACTGACCTTGTATGGTGAAGTATTTGTATAAATTTNTTTAGAAATCCAATCATCTTGTAACCTGAGATTTTTAAGAAATTTTTATAACAAAACATTGCTTCAAAGAGAGATGAGCTAAGAGTTTAGAAACCAGTTAAGTAGATCATACCTTTGTGCCCATTTCCTGAGTCAAATAAAAAATATAATCATTTATGGCCAATACCCCCCCCCTGCTGATACATACACAGTGACTGATCTGTGCTCCCTGGAATACTTGTATTCTTGAACACAGATAAATCAGCTTTACTCTTTGTCCCAATAGATTCTGTCCCTTTCTGAGAATACTGGCTTTCTGACATCTACTTGCTCTCTAGACTTCATATTCCTAAGCAAGAAGACCACACTAAATTTACCTCTCCTGATCCAAGTCTATCTCTAGACTTTCCCTTTTATCTTTTTTAAAACACAAAGAAGAAATTTGTGTTATAAATGACACAAATCCTTAAACACACATTTGTACAAGACTCAAAGTATTATTATTTAGTATACATAGTTTTAAAATGTCACACTATAGCTGTATTAAAAAAGGAATCTGGCCCAGCCTTTATTTCTCCAAAGGCTAATAAAAGTTACTATTATTTATGTTAATTGATTCCCCATCTCAGTATATTTACCATTCTAGTTTATGCAATTTTGTACATTAAATCTAATAAATTAAAGCACCTCTCAACAATTCAGAGCTCTAATTTTAATTGTTGAAGCTTTTCCATTGGTTGGTAGAGCTGACTGCAGGCTGAGTTTTGACCTGCCAGATCTTGGCTGAGCTCACTCATATACTTAGATTTAATTGGTAGGTCANCCTGGGTCATCCTCATCTAGTGTAGCCTCTCTTGGATGACTCAACACCTAGCTATCGGTCTCCTCAAGTACCTGCACAAGTATCTCCAAGCCCTCCAGTGAAGGAGTGTTGTTCTCCTAACAGGCTTTTAACACAATCCACAAAAGCAAAAGGAAAGGAAATAGACAAATATTCTTTCAAACTTCTGTTTCCATCAACTTATTGTTCTCCCTCCATTCAAAGCAAAGCACCCGGTAACCAGTAAAGTGCACAGTAGGNTTGGAAGAACACTGCCAAAGCAGAGGATAAGGACATGAGCAATTACTTCCACAATGGTCACACAGTTTAAAAGTTTGGCTGACATGAATAGAATATTAAAGTGCAGATTGTTTCCTCATCATAAAGAATGCAACAGTGTTCATCCCTGTTATTTAAGATGTATTATTGTGATAGAGAATTCCAACACNTATTTTTTCTGATATTTTTGTGACCTGTGTTAATCTTTTCTAAAAGTTTTTGGTGTTCATTACTTGTACCTTTACCCCTTATTCTAATAAACATATAATATGTCCTCAGACTGATGACTTCCTGTCTGTCTGCACACTCTAAGGAGACTATGCTCCTCGGTTCTCAGGAATGATTCTTATCTATCTTTGGTAATATATCTCCTTCTATTTACTCTATACTTCCTTTCCAGGATAGAGTGTCAACCCTCCATAGTTAATTTGTTTTTTATATTGAGTTGGAAATCTTCTCTGCATATCCCTCCAAACCACCTCTGCAATTATTAAAATGACTCTTCATCATGACTCATTCGCAAACCTAATGCTTATAATCCCAAGTCTTTCTAGTTTAGAATTATGAGGAATTAAATTCTAGCATTCTTGGCTTACANTANATATTTGGTGGCATGAATTCCATGAACAATTCANAAGAAAAACGAACTCTTCATATACTAATGTGTAAATGCTGCTCCATCCAATCTGTCATTCACATTTTCCCTTTCACCTAATATTTGAATTTATTGACTGAACTTATAGGGTTTTTTTTGAAAAAGATATCATTTTAGTTATGCCTGAAAATCTAGGCAAGTGAATATGCCATATTTAGCATCTTTAATTTTTTGTTTCTAATGTGTTTATTATGGCTTCCTTGCTGTAAGTCTAACTTCCAGTTGGACTAGCACAGCATCACTATGTAAACATTTGCTTTTACTTAGAATCAGTGGGTGTCTTAGCTAAAGTTACTATTGCTATGATAAAACACCATGACCAGAGCAACTTGGCAAAGAAAGGGTTTACTTGGCTTGTACTTCCACATTTGGCTTACACTTCCACATCACTGTTCATCAATGAAGAAAGTCAGGGCAGGAGCTCAAACAGGGCAGAAATGTGGAGGCAGGAGTTGATGCAGAGGCCATGCATGGAGCAATGTTGCTTGTTAGCTTGCTCATCTTACTTTCTTATAGAAACCAGAACAACCATCCCAGAAATGGCTCCACCCAAAATGGGCCAGGCCTTACCCTATCAGTCACTAACTAAGAAAATGCCCTAGAAGCTTACTTACAGCCTGATGTTATAGACACATTTTTTCAATTGAAACTACCTCTCTCCAGTGACACTAGCTTGTCTTAAGTTGATATAAAACCATCTAGCACAGTGTGCTTCTGAATTAAGACACCACTTTTCCTACAGCATCTATAAAATCTGAAGGCATTGTGTGTGAAAGAAAATGATTGAGTGCAGTGCCTAAAACAACAGTCACACAAAAATGGAGCAGATGTTGACAAATCCTCAGACTAACTCCAGACAAATAAGCCATCTCTGCTGGTTCTACAGTCATTGCTCACTCCTCTGTTTTAACTATTTCCACAACACCTAAGCTCGTGTACTTGCCAGTGTGGCCACTGACAGAGAGGTACACAAAGGTCAGACATTGAGATTAAAATTAGTAATGCCCAAAATAGGACAAAGGGTTAGTGCTGTGAAGAATGACAGAGAAGAATGAGAGGACATAAGAGTACTCAAATTCCAAGATTGAATTCCTGATGGTCCTGGTATGTAAGAGTTCTGATAATGAATTATGATTCTTGATATAATATGATAAGTTGAAATGATGAAAGCTTAAGCAGATATAGTGATGACTCCAGAAGTCTTTAAAATAGGAAATTGGGAGTAATTATTGAGGGAGGCATCATGTTCTTTGAGTATGTGGCCTTAAGAGAAACTGAAGGAAAAAGGTGGGACCTACAATTTCTTCCTGGGAAAACTTCCTTAGTTCGTGAGGATGACTATATGCTATGAAGGGAGGGTTGGGGCTAGTTGTCAGTATATCTTGGGAAGAACTGACTAAGAAATGGTATGACACAAAGTTCTTAGGAGTATAATGCTATTAACAATTACAACATTGTCTGAAAGAAAGGGNAACGACAGCTAACAGTGCAGACCAAAGCTGCTTCTTCTTGCTATGTCTTCTGCATGCTCAGCTGTACACTATGTTCCTGAAGACAGTCACACATTTTTCCTCTTTTAATTTCTTCAATTAAACGTCAACTGATGAATTAGTTAATTTACTACAGGGAAATCTACTACTTTCATTATTTCTGTTGTTATCTCTCACATAGATTATTAATCATGTTTTTATACATTCCATTCCAGCTGATTCTTATTTAATTAACATATATGACCCACGAATAATACTTCTAAAACATGTTTGAATCTCTATTCATTCACTGATTCATTCATTCATATCATTAACTTTCCTGTTCCAAGAGCTTTAAATCCACACACTTATATCTGCTACAGAATGCTCTTAAGTTTCTTCTTCATAATCAATCTGAAGGCCATGCNTAGCACATTCAGTTCTCCAGGCATGTATAATTCTCAGTGGTCTTGAGTCTCTACTGCATGTTATTACTTTGATTCTGTGTTCACATCATTGCTTCTAAATCGAACACGTCTTCCTTTCTTGTTAATGGGAATCATATCCACATAGCCTCCCCTCATTCTCAAGGTCACAATTGCTTTTTCCTTCCCTAGTCTCTCACAGCACTTTTTCTTTTGCCTTAAATATGATAGAATGTACTCTCTAATATATTGATCAACTTNTGTATCCCCCCATAAATTGGTTAGAAACAAGGGTGATGCCTTTTCATCTTCTCATTCATTTCATTTTCTACTTTACTGTACAAAGTGGATGACTGATAACTATAATCAAATCGAATCTGATAGTCTGTTCTCCTTTGTGCTGAGCTATAGTCTTACTACTTTTATATCCCATGTGAAATTCTCTTCCCATAAAGTACTTATTTCTGAATCTTCTATCTGATACTTTATGAGTGTATTGTGTCNNGTAGTAAATATTAGATTTTCCAGTTTCCTTTACTTACATGCTCTTATTTTGCTCAATTTGACTACAAATCAATCTATTGTTCCAAATTACAAGGTGGGCTATATTTCAGATTTAGCATCACCATAACCTGTTGGGAACAAAAGAAAGATTTTTTTTCAGTTCATTGTTTCAAACTTTCACTCCATCATGGTTGGGGGATGTGGTGGGAACAAATTTACATTATGGTAGAGAGGGTATGATGGCAGTAACTCACACCATGGTGGACAGGGAGAGAGAGGGGCAGTACCAAGAACGGGCAAGAACAAAGAACATTCCCCAGTGAGTGTGCTCTCTCTAGCTTTTGCCGTTCTTCTAATGGTCTATTCAAGCTTGGCCCATGGTGGCTTGAACCATTGATTAGACCTGAGCCCTCATGGTCTAATTATCTCTTGAAATTCTCTGACAGACACAGTTGAAAGTCTGCTTTACTGATCTTGTAGGCTTTCCTGCAGTCAAACTGTAATTAGGATTAATCATCACAGAATGGATGTAGACATCATTATAATCTCTCANACTCCATAGATGACACCTAAAATATGTTAGTTTCTAGCAATGAAGGGCATCATGATGCTAGAAATAGCCACATATGTGATAGTTCNATTGATAAAAAGTCATAGCTCACTTTTGGGCAGATAATGAACAGTAAGTTAGAGCTAGAGCCTGACATGGTGTGCAGAGTTGTCATGCCAATCCTTGGTAGGTAGAGGTATCAGATGTTCAAGGTAGTCCTGGGCTGTGTGATACCCTATCTCAGCATAGCACCATCAC
>LZPO01076355.1:25544-37100 GCA_001675575.1 Neotoma lepida
TTCAAAGAATATCATCACACACTTTTTGGTGATGAAAAAAAAGGTTCAGAGTTAAAAAGTGTGTCCTTTGAATCTGTTCTAGCCCGGAAAGCACACAAATCATTATACATTGGGTGAAAATCCAGGGCTTATGTAGTAACACCATAAAGGAAATATATTGTCTATATATTTATTGGGTAAGGGGATAGAAAGTGTTTGTCCCAGAAGAAAATATATAGTAGGTTCCAGAACTTGTTGGCTCACTCTTAGATAACATATCATCATGGGGCATTACTTCAGAAACAGAGAGAGAGAGAGAGAGAGGCAGATGGAAGGAATCTTGGAGGTAGAGAGGCACAGAAAAGATTTATATACATACATATGTATATAATATATATTATATATATACATTAAATAATTTCCAGTTCAATATAATAGTAAAATTCTGACTTTACCTAAAAACTGGATTTCCTTCTCATTCAATTAAATTGATCAATACTCGGGAAATGGAAACATGAAGAAAGAATATGTTTGTTCATGTTATCTCCACCACCACCAAGTGGAATGATACTCATTGTTTTAGGATTGTTTCCAGTACACTACCCTTCAGTGAAGGTATAATATTCTTAAAGCTGAGGTTTTGGTTTTGTGGGACAGTCCTTTGGCCATCCACTCATTACTTTCTTCGTTAGGTAGCAGCAATAAAGAAGGAACAGTCACCTGCATCCATAATGAGAAAAGTAGAAATTGCTTGCTTTTTGCACTTTAAGACTGGGGGCACAAAGTTGATATTAAACCTATGCACATTCGAAATACCTGTGCTAAGAATTTAGTTTGATATATAGGAATGTTGATTACATATTATCATGAAACAAACATGAAAGGAATGTGTTAAGTTCTGAAATTCTGTTTCCCAAATAGGAGTGTTACTATGCTGTCCTATTATACTAAATCTCATGCTTGAAATACATATTTTTTTGTTTGACTANATAAATTTACACTTAAATTTATTTTATTTTAGATAGTTCTGGTACTCTTCTACTTTGATGACTCTACTCATTCATTCAAATTTGTTCTAACCTTTGCAAAAACCCCTGCAACAAAGTCTCATAAGAAAATTCTACAGAGAACCTTCTACAACTCTGCTAAGTATAACTGTTGAGGGCTCCCTTAACTTAGAGGTAACCAATCAAATAAAAGCTTAAAAGCTTTCAGGCAGATAATTCACTGGGAGGATGTCCCATTAATGTATAAAGCTGTTTCTTATCTTCTCCAGGTAGATGTCACTCTCCCCCAAAGATATACTGGCCTTCTTCTTCTTTATTGTTTTGATTCTATTGGTCTTTTAAGTTTATGATTTCTCTTCAAGTATGTCAAAGTTTTATGTATCTGCTTTCTAAGGTCTGAGCTATGCAGAAATNTTGATTTGTATCTCTCTCTGTCTTTGTGTTTTACATGTGAACTATCTTTTCACAATTGATACAAGATATAAGTAATATGAATACTCATCAATAGGTGAAGGAAAAAACAATGTGTTTCTGTCTTTGTTTCTCTGTTGGTGTTGTTTGTTCCTATATCACTTCTGATGAAAATCTTAATNTTTTATTTCTGAGATTATAATTCATTGACACTATCTCTCTTTCCACTTTCCTCCCACCAAGCCCTTCCATATACCTATTCTNGTTCTTTCAAATTCATGGCCTTAATTTTAATTAATTGTTGTGGCAGGCATATATACCTATATGTTAATATATATTCCTAAATATAAACAGCTTATTCTATATAATGATATATATGTATGTTCTCAGGGCTGACCACTTGATATTGAATAAACAATTACTGAGCTTCTTCCCTGTGGGGGATTATTCCTCCCACTCAGCATTTCTTAGTACCCTGTTGTAGTGGGTAGCTGTTCCAACTTTGACCTGGAAGCACTACCCCCGGTGAGGCTTNCGCTAACTGCCACACTGATCTGGGACCTCCCCCTGGGACGGTCCGAGATGGGAGCTTTTAAGACTGAAGATCCATCCNTGCCATTCCTCTCTTGGTTCCTGGTGATCCTGGATACTGGATGGCAGACCGAGCAGAGTTCTCCAGAGAACACTGCTGGACTACACCTCACCTCTCCTGGATCCTGTGACCAACCCCTTTACTGGCTGTAAGTTACCCCTAAATAAATCTTGTATTAACTACNTGGAGCTGCCTTAATAATTTCCCCCTTTACCCTGTGGATTTTTTGGACAGGGTTGTGGTCGCTTGGTGTTTCTCATATTCCTTTTCGCATGTCTATTGTTAGTATCTATGTCCAGGTCATGTTTTGGCAGCCATGTTGGTGAGATTTTGTATGTAGAGCTTCTGACATTATTGGGAGACACAGTAATGCATTCCACACGTTCCTATCCATTTTCTGAAGGACATTTAGGTTGTTTCCTCTCCATAGATATCATAAACAGAGCAGAAATAAATACAGCTGAGCAAGTACTCGTGAAGCAAGTTGTTTGGGCACAGGCCAAGGAGGGGCATTGCTGGGTCACATATGGTAGAGTCATTCTTAGGTTTTTGAGAATTCTTCATACTGGAGGTACAGTATGAATTCCACCAGCAGTAAATGCGTATTCCCCTTTGTCTATCCAACCTCCTCCAGCACTTGCTGTTGATTATTTTATTGATCTTTGCCATTGTGACAGGGGTTAGATGAAATCTCAAAGTTATTTGATTTGCATTACCCTAATTGTTTTGGAAGAGGAATAGTTTTTGAGATATTTCTTAGCCATTATTTTGTTCTTTTGAGAACTATATTTTGATATCTCAGGCCATTTGTTTGAATGTGTCATATTTTTATTTATTCTTTGTTTCCTGAATCTTTTTATATTCTGTGCAATAATCNTCCATCAGATATATAGCTGGAAAAGATTCTCTCCTGTTCTGTGGACTTGCTTTTCACCCAGGTGACTGTTTCCTTAGAACTGCAGAAAATCTATCATTTTATGAAAATTCCCTTGTCAATTTTTGTCATTAATACTTACACAAAACAAAGACTCAGAAAGTCTTTTCCTACATCTGCAAGATATAGGGTACTGATTATGTTTTCTTCCAGCACTTCCAGTGTTTCAGATTTCAAGTTAATGTCTTTGATCCATTTGGAGTTAGTTTTTGTGCAAGGTGATAGATATATGTCTAATTTTACTCTTCTATATGTGGATGTCCAGTTTCCTCCTTTATTCTCCATCTTATAGGTGTTCACATCTTTGTCAAATATTAAATGTCTGAATTTATGTGCACTCATGTTTAGGTACTCAGTTTTGTTCCATTGTACTANATATCTGTATTTATGTTAGTATCATGTTGTTTTTGTTACAATGGCTCTGTAATGTATCTTAAAATGTAGCATTGTTGATTTGGNTACTCAGGGTCCTTTGCTGCTCCATTCGAATGAAGGATTTTTCTTCATTGAAGAATAAGATGGATGTTTTGATTAGGATTACACTGAATTTGTACATCGCTTTCANTAGAATGGTCATTATCACAATGTTAATCCTATCAATCCGTAGTATGGGATATCTTTGCATTTGCTTGTGTCTTTATTGTTTTCTTCAGAAATTTAAATTCATTGTAGAAGTACTTCACTTCCTTGGTTAAATTTATTTCTAGGTATTATATTGTCTTTGAAGTTATTGTGAATGGCCGTGTGTCTATGATTTCTTTCTCTGTATGTCTGTGGTTGGTGTATAGAAAATTTATTGATTTCTGCAAGTTGGTTTTATCTTATGCCACATTGCTGAATTCCACATTTCTGAACAGTTTGATTGCTTCTTTCCCTATTATCCATTTAATTTACTTCCTTTGCCTCAATCCTCCAGCTAGTACCTTGAACACAGAATTGAACAGGAGTTGGGGCAATGGACATCCCTGTCATATTACTGATGCCACTGGGATTGCTTCAAGCTTTTCTCCATTTAGGATGATGTTGGCTATAATTTATTATATATATCATTTATTTTATTGAAATGTATTACTTCTAACCCTACATTCTCTATGACTTTTATAATGAAGGCATACTGAATTTTGTTGAAGTATTTTGTGCATCTATTTAGATTATCATGGAATTATCATCTCTAAGTCTATTTATAAATTTTATTACACTTATTGACTTGTATCTGTTGAACCATCCATTCATTCAGGGTTAAAGCCAACTTGGTCATGGCCTCCAATATTTTTTCATACAGATCTAAGTGGGAAAATACAGATATAAGTCTGTATTTTGTTTGAAAGTATGTAATTGAGCCTTTTTCATTCTATGTTCATCAAAGATATTGGCATGTAATTTTATTTTTTTAATGTGTTTTTACCTGGTTTTGGTATTAGAGTAATAGTGGCTTTGTTAGGGTCCGAGAGAAGCCCCCAAGAAAGACCAACAGTTGAGTGTGCAATTTAGCAAGAGAGTCTATTTCCAGCATATTGTGGTGGCAAATAGCGACCCCGAAGGGAGGTCGAAAGCTCCTTTTAAGCAGAGTGAGAGGAATTCCAGGAAGGAGGGATTAATCTGGTGCTGATTGGTGGAGGAAAGATTAGTTTGGGGGCTGATTGGTGGGAGGCTGTAGTGGTTAGGGGCCCATTGGTGGTGGTGGGGTCTAGTTTTTAAGGGCTTTAGCAAGCAGAAGTCTGGGAGGGGCATCCTCTGAGCCAGCAGAAGAGGTTTCAGGGCACCTGCTGAGCCAGCAAGAGGCTGGGAATCTGTTGATTGGTTACCCCTAAGTTGTGGTTTTCCCGAGAATTGCTTGCTCAGCTCCAGCCCATTCTAGTGAACAATACTAAGGCCTGGTCCATGTCCGGGCTGCTAAAGAAGCCTGTTATGGCCCTGGCACCTGGTCCTTTCAGCTTCATAGAACTTTGAGAATGTCCATTTTCTTTCTTTCTTTTTTTAATAGTTTAAGAAGGATTGACTGTAGGTATTTGAAAGGCTGTTAGAATTCTGCTTCAAATCACACTGGCCCTAGACTTATTATTTGCTAGATGGCTTTTAATTATTTTTTTCTTTATGTCTTACAGAGAGTTTATTTCTAAAATATTATGCACAAACTTCAATAAAGTATTTAATTTATTTTTGCTATATGAGTCAACTACATAAGAAGTTTCACAAATTTTATCCCNTTTCAAGCAACATACAGCTTTCTCATCGTTTTACAATGCAAATTTCATTTGACTTGGTTTAGTTCTCCTTAAAAGCCCTAAGTGGTTGTGTTAGTTTCTTTCTATTGCTGTGACAAATCACTGATGTCAATGCATCTTTTTTTTCCAACATAATACTTTTATTAATCATTTGGCAATTTCCTGAAATGCATCNTGATCGCACTTGCTTCCCATTCCTGCCACCCTTCTCCCACACCCCACCTCTAAAAAAAAAACCTCAAATCTCAACAAGTCCAATTTGTGCTGCCCATATACACATTGGAGCATGGTCAAACTCCCAGTGGCCAGTCCTTTAAAGAAAGCNGAGTCCTTCCCNCGTCACTGCCAGAAGCCATCAACTATGGAGCGCTACACTTCAGTGTCTTAATCACAGTTTGTAAGGACTCTTCAATGGCTTCCTGTCTAAGCTGTTTTTTTCCTTTCCTTTTTCTTTGGTGGGGGGAGGTTGTGAAAGAAGCCTTCATTGTCTTTCATTGTCAGTTATGAGTCTGCAGTCATCAATATCATTGCAAAAAAAAGTTTCCTTGTCGATAGCAGCCAGACCTCAGCACAGCCTCCAGCATCAACATGACCTGCAGAAGCAGCCCAGATCATAGCCCTCAACATGGTCTCTGGTGGCAGCACGGACCATGGAAACCTTTCAAGGACACAAAATTCAGAAAATGAACCATCCTTCATCTCAGATATTTTGTTCTTCAGATTCAGTGTGGTTGCGGGGTGGGGGAAAGACCTGCATGAGCTCCAGGCTGATGCACACCACCCTGCCCTCAGTCCTCACTGCACTGCTAGCAAACTAGGAACAACCACTGACCCCACTCATTAACGACATTCTCCTTTGTCCACCACAGCTCTGCCTTTTACTTATACAAGATGCAATATGCAAAATATATACATAATCAATATGCATAGACCCATAAGATAACAAGTATATGTATTCATTGCAGTAAAGGAGAATTATCTTACTATGCTGTTCAAACATCATAGACCTGATGAAATAGATTGTATTTTTCTTAGAATTTTAAATGGTTAATTTCTCCTGAGTTCTTTCTTCTTGGTTTTGCTTGGGCTTGTCCACTTTCTTATTATAACTTCACATTAGATATTATTGAGCTTCATTTATATTTTCCTTTTCATGTAGGGATTATAGTCCTGTTCAATTAGGGACCACACTTGTAATTTCATTGTAACTTAATTACATCATTACATTGTTATTAGAGCTTACTTTCATGATTCTATGAAACTTTGTTTTTTTTTTCTCTAAATACAGTCATATTTCAACATTCTTTTTAAAGATTCAAAAAAAGGCTAGGGGAATTCACTCTATCAGAAAATCTTCCTAGGTTTTCAAAACAACATTAATCTATGATTCCAAGAAACTTAGCATAAGCATGAAACAACAGAAATCCCAAAAAAGTGCATTAAAATTAAATAAAAGATATCTGTCAAAAATATAAAGGTTGTTATGTATGTGCAAAATATAAATCAAACAATATGTTTTTCACAAAAAATGTAAAATAGAAATGTACAGAAAGTATAGAAGAATGGAAAAACAATAAAATTACTAATTAAATGAAATCTTATGGAAATATGTTCTCCCAAAATAGAATTCATACACAAAATCACAATTTTAAAATGATAATACATACATGCATAAATTCATAGTAGCACAAAACAAAGTGTATTTACACATTGTTATATCACATTATACAGAGTAAAACACTAGAAAGAGCTGAANTGAAAATGGATCCATAACTCTAACAGAAGGCTTTAGTTACTGGTGGAGAGAAAAAATTATATTTATAAAGAGAAAATACTCATTTTGGAAAGCACCATTCACAAATTAATTTACACATGCATAACTATGTGCATAGCAACAACAAAATGCACATTCTTTTAAGAAACATATGGGCTATTTGCAGAAATTACCAGATGCTAGCAAGTTTCAGCAAGAAAGGCTGAATTTATATAGAATATGTTCTTTAAATGCATTGTAATCAACCGAAAACTGAGTTCCCGTATGTTTAGACATAAAGAAATCTATTGCTAAATAGCAAATAAGTTGAAAAAAAAAGAGTAGAGATTATAAAAACTTTCAGCTGAATGATAATGAAAATGCTACAAATTCTACCTCTGACCTACACCTAAAGTCATCCTTAGGAGACAATGTCCATTTATTTGGATATATAAACATAGAAAAATAATAAAATGAATGGGGCACTTCAGGAAAATATTTATGAAGAATTATATGGCAAGAATTTAGAAAAATAATATTAGGAATTAACAAAGTAGTGCACATCACACACACACACACACACACACACACACACACACACTCCTAAAACACAATAACAAAAAGAAAACTTTTGTGTTATTTANAGAAATGACCAGATGTTAGCATGTCTTTGTATTTTAAATATTTAAAAATTTGAAAAGAAACATTCTAAAACAGAAATACAAAATGGAAGCTTGCATGAATTCTTACAAAAAGTAATCAAAGATTTAGGGATTAAGTTGATAGCTCGATATTGTTCTTATTTACCCTTATCACAAACACGTGAGAAACTAAAAGCAATCTACAGAATCAAGGTAAAAAGTTCAGTGTGGTGATGTGTGTTCCGAATCCCAGTGCTGACTAGGCAGAAAGAGCAGGGTTCATGTATTTGCTGACCAATCTCACCTACTTGGTGAGTACCAGGNAGATGAGAAATATTGCCTCAAAACAATTCATTATCAATGGTCAGCGCTCAAAACATACATACAAGCAACGTTAAACAGATTGAGCAGGTTGCATAAATGTAATATCAAATATTTATACATAAATAAATACCATATATAAAAATACATATATAACACATGTAAAATATATAGTTATATTTAATGCATATATATAACAATGTATAATTAATAATAGATATATAGATACATTTATGCATGTTATAATAATTAATGAAAAAAAGAGGCCATGAATTTGAAAGAGCAAGGAGGGGTATATGAGAGCATTCAGAGTGATGAAAAGGAAGAAAAAAACAATATAATAATTATAATCTCAAAAATAAAAGNCGTAATAACTTAAATAATGTGGATGGCTTCTGAGAAAGAATATCCAAGGTTAACCTCCAGCTTCCACACAACATATACAAATGTTAAAACAGATCAACATACATATGTGCATATCTTTACACAATGAGACACACACATACAGAGAGAAAGAAAGCAGGTGAGAGAAAAATTTAAAAAGAGATTTCAACTTAATTCTAAAATGAAAATTTAACATTAATGANAAACTAAGTCTAGAGAGATAATACAAAAGTAAAATAATATATGGGTTAAATTTATTTCATTTACATAAGATCAACATAATATTGGNAAAATATGTGGGATAACTTTCCATTGAGACAATAAAATCTAAATATATTCTTTTGTGTTTAATAGATGTAAGACATTTTTAACAGTAACACAGAATTTTTAAAATAAAGTTTAAAATTCTGCAAATTAAGAAATTCTAAGAAAACCAGTAAAGTTTGTCTAAAACAATATGAAGAATTGTATTTTGAGTGATAGAACCTTGAAATATTTTGTTGTAGTAATTNGAAAGAAAATAATCCTTTTTTTAACTTACTCCTTTTATTAAATATGGAATTTATATTCCTAATCAGTAGATCATCAAAAAGAATAAATAACTCGCACATCTAAACAAAAATGTGGCAGTCATTATTTGTGAAAGTCATCACTACATATGTGGAAAGTAAATGTATATGATAAATGGTTGAACCAGATCAATGAATAAACAAATCTCCTATCCAAAACTAGTGCATCTGTCAAACATTTATAAAAATGTATAAAATGTTAATATAATTTATAATGATAGCAAATGTGTTCAAATGTCTTTAGCTGAAACAACAGATGTTGATTAAGACTTTCATGCAAAAAAGTAGAAAACATTGTAAACAAATCCAAACCAAATGAGATAGGTAGGTGACTATAATTGCAAAGACTCCAATTGACAATCATCTATTAGCAGATGAATATTCAGAGTGTTTCACAATGTGATTCAAATTATTATTCTGAAATGGTTTATGGAGGTAATTCACAATTAATCATATTTAAATTAAACACAATGGTTAATCAGATTCAGTGTTGTAAAAGAACAGGAGAAAAATTGGTTCTATTGGAGTTCAAATGTTTCTTAATAGCTTTCTTATCAATTCTTTGAGAATTTCAAACAATGTGGTTTCATCACATTTACATCCAACTCCTCCAATATCTACTCCCTTCCTTATGCAACTGACATTTTATCTCATTGTCTCCTCATCTTTTTTCTTTTGCCACTCAGCAAGTCCAAATTGTGCTGCCAATATATTCTTGTATGTTCATCCTTTTGCTGGAGCATGGAAAACTAACTAGGAGCTACACTCTTAAAGAAAATTGAGTCTTCCATTCCCAGAAGCTAGCAATTGTCAACCGATCCACAGCTAGGAGAGTGCTGACCATCTCCCTTTCTATGTTGGCATTTGGTCTGTCTTGAACTTACATTGGTATTATACATATTGTCACAACTACTGTGAGTTCATGTATGCACTTGCCCTGTTGTTCCTTTGTAGTCATCTACCACTCTGGCTCTTACACTTGATCCTCTTCTTCTTCCATAATGATCTCTGAAGTTGGTGGGATATAGATGTTCCATTTAAAGCTAAGCATCCATAGTCTCTTATTTGCTGCACCTTGACAAGTTGTAGGTCTTTATATTAATCACATCTACTGTGATTAGAATCTTTATTGATGAGGATTGAGAGATTTATTAACTAAGGGTATAACAATAAGTCATTAAGACTTAGTTTAGTTTAGTTCATTTAGCAAAATAACAGTATCAGATTCTCNNCTATGGTCTATAATTTACCTGGCCACAAGTTGTTGGCCCAGCAAATGGTGACAAGTGTGTATAGTATCCTTTGGAACAAGATTGAAATCTAATCAGTAAGCGGTTGGTTACTCTCATGATATTCATCCCACTATTTCACCACTGGGAATGTCTTGCCAGTCTAGTGGTTGTTGTAACTTTCAGAGTTCATAGTTTTCTAAAATTGGAGGTTACTTTTCTCTTCTGCTGGCATGCACAACACAGAAGGTAAGGTGTACATTTGTTCTTATCGCCCCAAGAAAGACTTTCTGAATAGGACCTCTAGAGTGTAGGTATTAAGATCAACAATTAATAAATGAGACCTTTGAAACTGAAAGATTAAAAAAAGCAAAAGACACCAGTATTTGAATAATGAGACAGACTACAGAATTGGAAAAAAAAATTTACAATTATATATCTGAAAAAGAATTAATATCTAGAATACACAAAGAACTAGAAAAATCAGCCACAAATAAAACAAGCTAAGTNATAATGGGGCAAAGAATTAAGCAAGGAGGTCTCAAACGATTAATTCATGACTTACAAAAATGTAAAAATATATTCAATATTCTCAGCCATTGGAGACATGCAAAGCTACTTTGATTTTTTATTTTTCCATTTTATGNCAGTTAGAATAGTTAATATAAAAAATGAAATAAAAAGCAGTAAAAAATAAAAGCAAATTGCACCAAATGCTGCAATGGATGTTGGGGAAAGGAGACACCTGTTCACTGCTGGTAAAGTGCANGTTGGTGATACCAGTATAGAAAATGGTGTGGAGGCGCCTCAAATGGCTAAACATATGTCTACCATGTGATCCACATATACCATTCTTGAATATTTAGCCAAAGGACTTGATAGCCCACTATAGAGATACCAATTCACCCATGTTCATTGCTGCTCTATTTACAATATATATGAAATCGAAATTATCTTAGATAATATTCCTATTGTACACCCTGTCATCCCAAGGTTCAGGGATCATATGGATATNGAAAATTCATTATGTGCAAACAATATGAAGAGAAAGTTGCTTACATGTACAAATTTCTTTTGGTGNACATTATTAAAAACCTCATTACCTTGTACATTTATATTTCAAGAACTTTGACATCTGTGTAGTATGTTTCATAATGGAGTATATAGAGGTAGAGTCACATATACACATAAATATAGTTATAGCTTTAGGTATAGAAACTAAAATTATTTCCTGTTTCAAGGTTCAAACTATTACCCCAGTACATCTTGTAGGCAGGACAAATCGTAGGTCAAAGGTTGTGTGGCTGGGTTGGGGTCCCAGTTCCTCCATAGGAAGTCTTGTCTGGATATAGGAGATGTCTAGTTCAAGCTCCAGATCCTGCATTGCTAGGGTCACCCTCATAGAATCTTGGGAGTTTTCATCACATTTTGTTTCTAGCTCATCCCAGAGATGCCCCTGATTCCAAGTGTCCTTCCCAGTACTCTCTACCTCCATCCTCCCCTGACCTTAC
>LZPO01076356.1:19721-33450 GCA_001675575.1 Neotoma lepida
TGTGTGTGTGTGTGTGTGTGTGTGTGTGTGTGTGTGTGTGTGTGAACATATATCTGTATCATTGTGTGTGTCAAAATGTAGTCCAAGAGAAACCAGAATTGATATTTTATGTAGAAGATTGTATCAACCCTTTGTGATTACTAGTTTTGTTTGTTGCCACATCAAGATGATAATATCCCTGGAATCAAGGAATTGTCACTGTGCAGAAAGCACACATCACAGCATTATGAGACTGATCTTTGTGTTGAATAAATCTTGGCAACATTGGTTACAGCTTCAGATTTTTTTGTGTTTATGCATTTCCTTCAAAATTTTTGGAAATTTCAACCATACGTACACTCAGATTCTAGTAACTATAAAAATATCATACTCGATACTTCTAAGAACATTTTAAAAGTAAGTTTTGCAGCATTTATAGAGTAAGAGGCAGAGGCAGAGAAAGCTCCTTCTCTGTACATCTGTCAGTTGTGCAGGACTNTAGAAGACCCATAGTGGAGGCAGAAATACCCAGTGCTTGAAATAAGAATCCCCTTGAGCATGCTCTTCCTGGGTGGGGAGACTTAAGTGTTTCACCATCATATAAATAGAGCACCAGAGAAATAAACTGCAGAAAGCTGATAGAGCAGAAAAAAGTTTGATTACATAAATGTAAGCTCCATTTTCTTTTTCTGTTGTTTTGTTTTGAAGACAGGGTTTCTCCCTGTAGGCCAGGCTGTCCTGGAACTGGATGTGCAGACCATTCTGGAGTCGAACTCATAGAGATCCACCTGCCTCTCCCTCCCAAGTGCTGGGATTAAAGGCATGTGGCACCACCACCTGGCCATTTTTCTTAATCTTATCTTCAAATTTCCTTAGGCTTTTTATTCTTTTTGTAGTATGCTTAAAGGGTTTGAGAAATAAAAGGTGTTGAGGAAGGGGAGGGGGCAAGCAAAAGAGCATATGTGCTGTGAAACAAAAGGAGGCTACTGGAGACTNAGAGTGCAGAGGAGGCATAGGGGTGAGGGAGGAGAGGGAAGAGAAACAGCAGAGCAAAGTCAATATGGAAAATGCCCTGGTGAAAATTAATGCTTTGTCTGAATAATAAAGAAGGTTGTGGTAGTAGGATGCCCACAGTGTACATGGCTATTACCAGGTAGAGATTTATGTAAGCATTTGCAGTCTAAAGTGCCACATCCATACTTGAATTTTCTGTGATACAGTGAACATTTGAGAAGAATATGTCTTCTCTGTTACACAGCTTTGCTTTTAGAACTGTTTCTGCCAAGATCCTTTTCATATGCCGCCAAGGCATCTGACACCCAGGAGGCACACCTTGCTGTGGAACTAGACTGTGCATCTCAGCTCTGTTACTGGAGAGATACATTGAATTTGATCCTGGCTGATACTTTCCTGATAATGTTTCACAGTAGAGTACTTGGAATAAGCATTGTTTTCACTCACATAGGAAGGGAATTGTTTATTGTGTAATCTGATTGGAAATTTCTTGATTGCCAAGGCAGTTTTTTTTAATAGTAAAGATCTGTATTGCATAACATATCCTGACACTTCTGGGTTCTGCCCATTATAGCAGTGTTTCACTAATTGGTGCCTGTGGTCTTGTCAACTGTGGATCCATGACCTTTGTAGTTTTACAGAAGAAAAGACAATGCAATAATTTTTCCAGTCTTACAGCACTAAAATATGAGAAATTATATTTTCACAAACTTTCAGTCTTGAAATTCACACAGAAAAAATTCATACAGACTTATCTTAAGCAACAGTCAGCTAACAGCATATAATATGTATATCTTGGTTAATCTGTTATATAATTTACAGATCATATATGTTGTTATACTTGTAATTGTCCATCATTACCTTTTTGTTAAATACCCAATTCACAAAATCTAGCAATAGGAAATTTAAATTCATTTAATATAAAAATGTTGATGAAATCTTTAAATACCAAAATATTATTAGTATAAACAGTGCACACTTTTGTGGAGCACTAAATGCACATTCAGTATTGCCCTGGAGGAAGTGAGTTACAGGTGTGAGGATTTTATGCACAGTTTGGGAAGTGCCAGCAGGAAGCTCAGTGATGAATACCAAAAGTCCATTCCCACTTTGTTCTTACTGTGTTGTTTCTCCGCAAACTTTGTCAGATAATCAAAGGAAGCTATTGAAGTGCTTCTGGTCATTTTTTTAATGCTTTCTGGTATGAAATAGATGACTTTTGTTGCCAGAGGTGAAAGATCAGATCTACAAAGACTTTCTTCAGAGTTGTTCTCTTTATAGCAAAACCAACTAGCTACTCGTAATGCTTAGAATTGCTTTGAAACTAGGATACCAGGCTCAGGGTTATGACAGATATGTTCAGAGAGAAAGCAAAAGAAACTACTGGGACATTTTCTTTATCACACCATCTGGGNTATCAATGTATTTGCTGGTTACAATTACATTGTAATTGGAGATGCTTAGTGAGTTCCTAGCGTTTGTGCTATGAATGTCTGAGGCAGGAGTGCTTGATGACTTTGATTCAGCTTGTTACTATAACCCGAAACCACAGTAGGTATTTGTATTGAGCTGTGATGTTGGCAGGGGAAGCTTCCTGACATTATAGAAAACTATCCATGCCAATAACATGGGGAGGAAGGGTCATATGTGACATAAAATGACTTTGCTGAAAGTCACTTCATAAACTACATCTGCAAGTATGAATGAGAGATGGAACAATGTTTTTACATAAAGCTTACAGTGAGTATAAATTCTTTTAATTTCAAGTACCTGCATCAGTTCATATGTTATATATATTATATATATGTAATATCATACATGGAGCATTATATGCAATATGTATATTTTAAGAAGGCTTAACCTAATATTTATTTATGTGCTTGTTTAAAATATATGTTTATTTAAATATATATATATAAATAAATAAATATATATAAATATTTTAAGAAGACTTAACCTAATATGGTCATCATTATATATTATATATTATATATCATATAAATAAATATATTTATTCATTTTGGGGTATGGAACTGACATTACACCATTAATCCTATTTAGAAACAATTTTCAGGTGTGAAAAAGTGAAGACATGTTTTTTGTTGTAATGGCTTTATAGTACTGAATCTTACCGAAGGGTGGACTAAAAACTACTTTTATCTAACAAGTTGAAACCTTTAGGATTTTAGGTTTGAGTGTGGCATAGTTATTGACTAACCATCTGACACACATTGAAGGTAGTCTTCAATGATTCAGTTTTCCACAGCTCTAATCAGTGTTTAGACAACTGGAAATGTGTGACAGAGCCCCTCTAATTTACTACTGATCCAAAATATCTTTAATCATGATATTCTGACTAAATGAAAATAAAGAGAGAAAAATAATTTACTCTGCATAAATATGCATGGGTTCCATTGCTTGTGTGCAGCTTCCCCTTGAGCTCTGGAGTGATTCACTGAAGGAACTGTCCCACTAGACTGGAAACAGTTCCAGTCTTAATATCGGTAGTCCATGTGCTTGTTTCACAGCTTTGGTGATCACAAAGAACATCTGGAAGAAAGAGCAAAGGAAATGGTTCAGTGCTGAATTAGAATTTAGGAAAGGATTGTAAAACTAGAACAGAAAACCTCTATTTTAAGATTTTCCCTCATTTTTGAAAGTGAGGTTGAATATTACATTCACATGTTCTCTTAGATTTTCTTTTCCTTTGACATAGGTCTACCCTTGTAATAATTTTTTTGAGAATCATAAAGAACCTTGAATTTACTTTAATTGTGTTTTAGTTTCTTGCCACTTGTATTTCTTTGAAGAAAATATAAGGTCAGTCCACAAAATAACATTATCAGTAGATAAATTTCTGTGCAAAAATTAGCTTTAANCTTTTAAATTTATGTAACTTGTTATTTAAGTAAAATGAAAAGAATTATATAAATTACCCATGATAAAATGATATTTTATCATTTTATGATAAAATTCAGCCCCTGAATAAAAATATAGAAATAGAATATAAGCCGGGCGGTGGTGGCACACGCCTTTAATCCCAGCACTCAGGAGGCAGAGGCAGTCGGATCTCTGTGAGTTCGAGGCCAGCCTGGGCTACCGAGTGAGTTCCAGGAAAGGCGCAAAACTACACAGAGAAACCCTGTCTCAAAAAAAAAAAAATAGAATATAAAAAGAAAGTCATGCACCTGTCTCTTATACACATCTAGATGTGTATAAGAGACAGTACTTGTAGTTATTGGAATGAAAAAGAAGTCAAGAAGAATTTTGACGAGCTAACTTGATGAAAGACATTCGAAAATTCTTACAGGAAATTGCATATTGGGTCCCACAAAGGCTATTTTGGTTTTGTTTTTGGCTTGAGAACATTTCATTCAGGTTTCCATCTATGAGAGAAAAGCCATGGGAAAGTTTCTGCATATATAGACATTAACATGTTAACATACTTACTTTTTAGAAAATGTTAATGTAATGTTTTAAATTGGTGTTTCATTTACTGATAGCAGAGGATATTGTGATAGGATACTAAGCATTTGGGACATTCAGACAAGCTGTAAGAAACTTTTAGGATCATTTCCTTTTTCATCAAGTCCTTTGTAAAATTAATGCCTATACTTCTCTTCAAGTGATTAAAAAGTTATTACAGAATACTATAATGCTACATCATTTTAAAAATTATTTTTAAAATTAAAAAATTATTCTTATTATTCTTAATTATGTTTATGGGTGTGTGTGTCTGTGTGGGTATGTGCATATGAGTACTTGTATGTATAGAGGCCAGAAGTGTTGGGTACCTTGGAGTTGGAGTTACAGGCAGTTGTGGGTTGCCTTATGTGAGTGCTGGGAACTGGACTTGGGTTCTTTGGATGATCAGTAAGTGGTCTTAACTGCTGAGCCATTTCTGCAGCCAATCTTCATTAGATTTTTGCTTTCTTTTCAGTGACTTGATTGTTGGGGAATATTATTTTAAGTTGTGTTACTTTTGTTTATATTGCATTTGCTTAACTCTGTGAAGCTGTGTTACTGTGATTGTCTCGAACACNTGATGGTCTAATTAAGAGTTGAATGGCCAATAGTGAGGTAGAAGAAAGGATGGGCGGGGCTGGCAGGCAGAAAGAACTAATAGAAGGAGCAGTTTGGGAGAGGAAAGAATTAGGAGTGAGAGAAGGAGAGGGACATCAGGTGCCAGCCACCCAGCTGCACAACCAGCAATGGAGTAAGAAAGAAAGATATACAAAAATAGAGAAAGTTAATAAGCCCAGAGGCAAAAGACAGATGGGTTAATTTAAAATTAAGAGAAGCTGGTAAGAAACAAGCCAAGCTAAGGCCGGACATTTATAAGTAAGAATAAGCCTCTATGTGTGATTTCTTTGGTAGTGGGGTGGGCCTCCAAAGAGACAAAGAGTAAGAAAATAACCAGCAACACTTCATCTTGGAAATACACACACACACACACACACACCTGTCTCTTATACACATCTAGATGTGTATAAGAGACAGCACATACACACACACACACACACACAGATTATCAGCTAAACAACAAAGGCAAGTCATAAAGTACTGGATTTTGATTATAAAGGTGGGAAAAAGAAGGAAAAAACCTACCTCTCTTTTGTAGCAAAACAGTATATATATTTTCTAAGAAAAAAGTCTTGATCTTCCAAACCTAGGAAAGATCATTATGGCTACTTTGGAATTGAAGGGAGATAGTAAAAAANAAGCAATTTTCTTCTTCTCTAAACTTGTGTAAAAAGTATTTATTTTATTTTGAATTATGCATCTAAATGTGGCTGTTGTGTAGTATATGTATGTGAGTGAAGATTCTCACAAAAGCCAGAAGAGGTTATTGGATCCCCTGAGCTGGAGTTGCAGGCAGTTATGAGCCACCCTGAGTGGGTGCTGGGAACTGGACATGGGTCCTCTTCAATACAGTATGCACTCTTAACCCCTGAACCATGTGTCTAGCCTCAAGTGTCTGAATTTATTTGTAACTTACAAAGTATAATGACATGGAGTAAAAATAGCTACTTTCTTCACAATGAATTTGTAGTTATTTGGATTCTTTTGATCTTAAATTATAAGCTAGTTTTGTATTTCTTCTTAATTATCTTGTCAATAAATCATAAAACCAAACATAGGGAATATATAGAGAGAGTTAATACTTACAAATTTCCTGTAGAACTAAAGATTGGTTGTAATTTTTTCTTGTATGAAGAATTACCCAAAATAATTTTCTGAAAAGTGTATATTTAACAAATATGCAATTCCATGTTTAGTATGTATCTTGTCTTCTTCAGTTTACCTAGAGTAGCATTAGAATCATTTGAGTCTGTTTATCCTTGCCTTAAAACATTGTCCTGGTCTCAGGAGTTTTTTCAGTTGGTAAGCATGGCAACATGAACTAAGACCTGTTTTTTTAAAAATAATTTATAATTAATTAATTTGTGTATGCAGGGGGTGGGTATGGGTGTACATGTATGCAGATGGAGCATAAAGGGCATTAGGTCCTGTGGAGCTTGAGGTACAGGTGTTTGTCAGCCACCTCATAGGGGTCTTAGGAACTGAACCCAGGTTAACCACTGCACCATATCTCTAGTCTCAAGGACTGAGTTTTTAATCTGAGAATTAGTCATTTGCTTTCGGCAGTATCATTAATAACTATGTCATATAACAATGAGCACCTTGTTTAATTTATATTGTTTCAGTTTTGTTCTGGNTAAAATGAAGAAGGCAACTTATATTCATGTTTTTATGTGGAGTCTATGATGATTATTATGGTTACAGGTTTAGGTGCCATCAACATAATTGTACTATTGAAAATAAATGACNGTTCCTTCAAGAGAAGTTCATTAAGCTCAAGGTTGTGCTTTTTTGTGGTATTGAGGTTTAAGCTAGGGCCTCACACTCCATCACTGAGCNGCATTCCTAGTTCCTTTCTGTTTTGAGACAGTGTGTCACTCAGTTGTCCAGGTGGCCTTACTCTTTAGCCCTGGCTGGTGTAGCACTTCTTAGTAGCTGGTGCTACAGCACTGTGCCTGCCACCTGTCCTGGCTAAAGTTGCCTTTTATAAAGATATTTTTTATCTTCTTGAGTCAGTTACCTTTTTTTATTGTGTACCCACATGGATTTTCCTCTTAGAAAATGTGTTTATGTTACACTCATGACACCAGTGATTTTTCATTTAGTAGGATTTTTGAATAACTGGATTACTTAGGTGAATAATAAATGCTCAGAAATTGATACGTGATAAAGAGCTGGACATTTTGTGCCATTAGGTGCTGATTCATTTACTCTTGCTGTTGCCAAAACCTAGAGTCAGNTCCACCTAAAGTATGTGTAGAGTAAAAGCTAATATTTACCAGAAATGAATTTCTCATACATATGTCTGTACATTTTATAAAATGCAAATCAAACTATGTCACTCTTCTGTTAGGCCATTCCNTTGTAATCAAGGTTAAACCCAAACTCCTTAGCATGNCTTATTTTTACCTCAGGTATTTAATCATAGTTTCTTTCCTTAGTTTTTCATCCTTTCCTGTCTTATGCTTTATACTAAGTTTGTTGCCTTTTCTCTCAAGCACATCATGGTCTTCTAGGTCTCTGAACACAGAATGCTGCTTGTGTCTGAAGAATTGTTGAATATNATTTTCTTTCCTTGCAGCCCAGTGAAATCCAATTGTAATTAAAAAAACCCAGCTCAAAAGCAGGGTGGTGTTGGCACACACCTTTAATCCCAGCACNTGGGAAGCAGAGGCAGGTCGATCTCTGTGAGTTCAAAGACAGCCTGGTCTATAGATCAAGTTTCAGAACAGCCAGGACTGTTACACAGATTAATTCTGTGTCAGGGAAAACAACAATAACAACAAAAACCCAAAACAACAAACAAACAAAAAAACAAACCAAGTCAAGTATCATCTCTGTTAAATCTTATTCTGGTAAAGTGTTTCCAAAACATAGGCGTCTAGAATCAGACTCAGTATTTGAAGATTATTAATTTTTGCACATGTTTACTTCCCCCAACAGAATATAAGAATTGGTCTTGTTTGCAGTCTTTGGCATGTACTCTAAGTAAATATGTCAGCTGAATGACTGGATGATTTAGCCAGTGAGTCATTTAAATTTTCATACAAGAGTGTATTTTATGTTGAGCATGTTCTTTCATAGTCTGCCTGCATCCCCTCTCCCTCCTCCTCTGACTCCCATTAGTCCCCATAGACATATTTATTCCTACTTTGTTGTCATATATATGACTTCATGTCTATATGAAACCTGAGAAACACAAATGAGAGATAATATGTATGCTATTCTGAGACTGGCTTAGTTTGCTAAGTATGAATATCTTTGGTTGCATGCATTTTCCTGCATATGACATACCTTGTTCTCTATGACTAAAAACACCTCCATTCTGCCCATATATCATGCCTTCTTTATTTAGTTCTCTGTTGTTAGATGGCTAGTTAGGTCCTATAATTTAGCCATTGTGATGAGTGCTGCAATAAACATTGATGTACGAGTGTCTCTATCATATGTTGATTTGGCTTGGGGACCATTGGGTAAATACTCAGGAATGGAATGGCTGTATCATATGCAAGTCCTGTTTTTTAGTTTTTGGTAAAATATTTACTGACTTTGATAGTGGCTGAACTAGTTTACATCGACACTAGAACTGTAGAAAGATTCCCTTTTGTCTCCATCCTCACCAGCATTTGTTGTTGTTTTCTTTTTTTTATATATATTTTTACAAGGCAATCTTGTTAGAAATCAAACAAACAAAATTTCTGAGACAGTGTCTCTTGTTCCTCATGCTGTTCCCAAAGTCTTTCGTAGTCACTGTTGACCTTGATCTTTTGTCCTTCTGCGTCTACTTCCCGAATGCTGGGGATTACAGGTGTGGACCACCATGCTGGGTGTTGAACCCAGCGCTTGGTCCATGTTGTACACTCTACTGTGTTACACTCCAGTCCCTAGAAATCTAAATTTTTATCCTGGCATGGTTCTTTCAATTTGGGTTTTGCTTTTCAAATTTGGTTGAAGAATCCAGTTAAACTGGGTGTGAGGGTACACACCTGCAGTCAAACAGTCAGGAGGCTGGTGCAAGAGGAGCAGAGCTGCAGACCAAACAAATAAACAAACAAACAAGCAAACAACCACAACAAACACTCAAAGCAGAATCACATTAAGTAAATCATCAAGGTCAAGCAATTCTCATGAGTTTTCTGTTGGAATCTCAGTGATTTTTATGCTCGTTCATCTCACTCTTTCTCTCCTGGTTCTAGGAATCAGTGTTCTAACTGGGGGCCTCTACTCCACTCTGGGTCTTCTACTTACTCGTCCTTACTCATCACAGGGCAGCCTAAGTATTCCAGCTTTCCCTTTAGAATATCAGGCCAGGTGCTGGTGGCNCATGTCTTTAATCCCAGCACTGGGGACGCAGAGGCAATTTTCTTATGGCTACCATTTTGAATATGGTCAGTTGAAATCTCAAAGTGGATTTAATTTGCATTTCTTTGATGGCCAGTGAGGTTGAACTTTTTTATGTGTTTATAGACCATTTAATTTCATCCCTTGAGAAACCATCTTCATCTTACTATTTTTTTTATTGATTGGGTTGTTTTAGTTTAGTTTTTTTAAGTTCTCTCTATATTCTAGATATTAATTCTTTGTCTTCATTAAATTCTAATTGAATAATTAAGTTATATATTTTGGTAAGTGTATAGTATCTTAAATGATTAAAGCTAAATAATTAACATTAGTTCACATACTTTCTGTTTGTGTGTGTGTGTGTGTGTGTTGGGATGACATTTGAAGTCTGATTTTNGATATTTTCAAGTATACAATGTATTATGTTGACTTTAGTCTCTATGCTGTAAGACAGATCCCTGTGGCTTGTTATTGTTTAACCAAATACTAGCACTGTTTAGCAAACATATTCACATTTCATAATCCCACTTTAGCCACAGCCTTTATAACCACCATTCAAAATCAACTTTGAAAAGCAGTGGCTGTTACATACCATCTTNTTAAATTTAGAAAATGAACAACTTTTAGTATTTCATTAACAAAAAATATAACATAAGGGGATGCCAGCTGAGATGCTAGATCAAATCAGAAAAAACTCCACAGCCCATATTATATATTTCAGTTCTGACCATCATAATTTAAGAATGCTCTTACNAGTGACCTAGGTCAACTCTGCTTTGTAAATAAACACTGCTGCGCTCCTTCTGCTTAGGGATGTTTTAGATGAAACATCATCTAGGTACAGGCTTGATATTAAGTAAGGAGTTAATATTCACTCTATCTATCTAGTAATCTCAACTCATTATCTTAGCATATTTCTCAAAAATACGTGTGAATCTAGTTTCAAAGTTTCAGATCTTTGGAAACATTTTCCAGTTTTTCACCCAAACCCGTAATTAGTCACTTTGTCACTGCCTTGGTTCCTCTGCCCTCTCCTGTGTGTTGTAATTCTGTTCTTCACTAGGTAGTTCCTTATCTCCCTTTCTTAGAATATTATCGAATTTCTGGGTCATGCTGTATCACAATATNGATCATGTCATCTGAGAGCTGCAGATTTGAGTGAAACTCATCTCCCTCATCTAGATAACTGTTATTTTGAATGTACAGTTCAAGATTAATCTGCCTTTTCAGTTCCATATAACACAGTTGACTCATACTGACCTCACTAGATGTTGTCTCTTTCTATGCCACGATAAAGTAACAGATAACTGAGATGTTATATGGTAATTGTGTCAGAAAAATGGTTAGTAGTGTCTAGTAAGGAAGAGAGCAACATCCATTTGCTAAAAGATGGTGAAAATATAGTAAACTTTTTNAAGCTTTTAGATACTGTCTTTCCTATTGTAGACATGTTATTCAAATGTTGATTGTGTACTATTTGGAGCTATGATATAATTTAAATTAAAAATTACTAGTTGAGAGTTTCATATATGTTTTGATCATATTCACATCATCCTCCANATTTTCTCAGATCCACCCTGCTTCCCTATCAACCCAACTTTNTGTTCTTTATTTTATTTTTTAAAACCCATCNACACCGATTTGTGCTGTTCAAATATTTTTAAATGTGTGGGCTTCTACTGGAATGTGGCAGACTTCTTAGGGACTGCACTCTTAGAGAAAATGCCCTCTCTCTCTCCCAACAGCTAACCATGCTGATAGCTTCTTGGCTAGGGCTAGGCTTCCCAAGCACAACTTGTATGTCTCAGCTGGGATTTGATCTGGATTGACTTTGCACAGGATTTGTACACTTAAATTTTAATATTTTCTTTGAATTTAGCATAAGGATACTAACAGATTATTCAAACATATTTTTGAAATATATGTTTTANGTTTACAGACAAACTTTACAGTAAAACACTTTTGGATTTGAACTCTAATAAAAATTCAAGGAAAACATGGCTTATATTGCAAATAATATATTAAAGAAAATTTTCCTAAACGCACCTAGTCATTTAAACAATTAATATATTTTGCTTTCATTGCTAACTTGAATATTTAGTAATTGACTGAATAAATACATGCGATGATTTATTGATATGACTGTGTTTCTATTTATTTATATGCCCTTTAACTTTATAAAAATAAATATGGCCAAGTATGTTGTCCTCTTGTATAGTACTTTTCCAGTGTTTTATATTGTTATTCACACAAGGTACAAGTTTTGTTATTGAAAGTTGTTAATTGGTTTGTGGACACTTTNAGAATAAAGGGTATGTAGCGTTTGCTTTGTTCTTACCAAATGTATTGTTGATTGCTAGGTACTAGTTAAACCACATTAGCACTTATATAGACTTCCCTTGTAGGTCCTTGACCCTGTTAGATTTATAATTACACATCGGTTTGAGATTCGAAGTTTAACCCTGAAACTCTGTTCTATTTAAATACATATGACTGTGTTTGGTAATTTGTGGCTGTGTAGATAGTGGCAGCATCTGTGTGAAACTTCATTTTAAATAGTTTTCTACAGGTAGTTCAACCAAGTTCATTATTTAATTACATTTTTACCATTTTTGGCTATTTATATATGAAGATAGAATTCTGTATATTAAAGCCACAAACAATATATATCATGATGTAGATATATTTATTTAAAAATAACACTCAAAACAAGATTTAAATGAATACACATCTAGGTATGGTTTATGCTTTTGTTTTGTTTTT
Organism: Neotoma lepida; assembly: GCA_001675575.1. Lineage (NCBI taxonomy): Eukaryota > Metazoa > Chordata > Mammalia > Rodentia > Cricetidae > Neotoma > Neotoma lepida. The sequence goes on from LZPO01076356.1 coordinate 31,902, forward strand.
AATTTTCACTAATCATCACCTACTGGTTATTCAATCTGCACCCCAGATTGATTCATCAACTTCTGTGCAAAGCCCTTGGCTGTCTACAGCTCTGTGGGGGTGCTTAAGATCACTGTATCCTCTACTATCCTCTTAACCCTGCTTTAGGCTCTTAATTTGTCTCAATACTGAAAGTCTTATTACCTGGTTATATTCATTNATTTTGGAGTTAGATATGAGTTCAACAATTACTTTGCNACTTCTTTAGTGCTTAGGATTTTGCTCATTTTTCTTAATCATATTTTTTTCTTAAAGGGATTGATGGTGGTATTTTTATGAAGCTGCTTCTCTTCAAAATAATTCAGTAAATAGTAATTACAGCTTGTGTTTTTGTTAACTGTATTTCAGTGCTTTGTTTTGCATCTGTCCCTTGATGGTTTTTCTGATCATAGACCTAGTTCTTTGTGTATCTCTGCTGATGGAGCTTAATCTTAGTTTGGAATGCTTTCTGCTTATCTTGAGAACTCTTAGTGTACTTGCTGTCTACTCATGATGACTTCATAGAGGTATAGGGGTCTTGCTGAGAATTTTTTTTCAGTGTCGGGAAATATATAAAAACATATTTCTTCAAGTTCAGTTATTACCACAGTGAGTTCACAAATTAAAAAATTTTGGATCAAGGACAAATGAAAATTCATAATACTTTCCTATCAATTTCTTTTTTTTAATTATGAAAATTTACACATAAAATTTACCACACTAACCATTTTTTATTTAATTTATTTTAACTAACATGTGGAGCATTAAAAATTATAAATAATTATATTATACAANGGACTTAAAAGCATTTTTAATAACACCATTCAGTGATAACTCTTTTCATATGGTGTAAACATCATGTAGAGACCCACAGAGGTTTCCTAGTGAGAACTTACTTAGGGCCCTAGAATCTAAGCTCTCTTTACCCAGTAGAGTTGCATAAGGGGATGATTTGACCACAGACGTGGTTACCACGTGTTTGGAAGGGTCTACACTTGGTTGTGCGATGTGCTTTGGCATTGTTATAAAAAGCACTTTTGTAGAGGCAGAAGGGACCTTGGGTTTTGATCCAGGTTCTCCCGAAGCTATCCTGTGTTTCTGTCTTTCTCCTATCCACTGTCTTTCTAAAAGTTTCCTATCCCTCTTTCCTCCTCCTTTTAAAGGTGGGAGCTGGCCTCCCACAAGATCTTCACTATGTAACTGGAATCTTAAATAGTCTTATTAATAAAAAAACACCAGGCCAGTTATTGGAGTAAATTCTGAAAGGTTAGAGAGACAGAACAAGCCACAGCCAGTCTCACCTTGCCAACTCCTCAGCTGATCTTGTTTTCTCAGACTGCAGACTTCTGAGTCNTCACCCAAATGGATCTCAGCTCAACTGCTGCTCAAAACCTGAAAGCTTAAGAGGCCTGTAGTTCTTGGTTCTCACACCTTATATACGTTTCTACTTCCTGCCATCATTTCCTGGGATTAAAGGCATGTGTCTTTCCCAAGCAAGACATGAGATCTCAAGTCCTGGGATTAAAGGTGT
>LZPO01076356.1:33625-47447 GCA_001675575.1 Neotoma lepida
ATAAGTTTTATTAGGGTACATAATATTTTGGGAGAAACAATATAATTACCACATTTTCCCTTTTTGTCTAAAATAATAAAAGAAGGTTATAACTAATACAAGAAAAACTATATTCAGTAAATATGTACAATATACCCAGTCAAGAATTACATTAACAAAGTCCAGTCCATTAACATTTGACGGATTCAGACAAAAAACTCCATTATATATATTAACAATGTCCAGTCCATTAACAGATGACAAATTCAGACAAAAAGTTTCATTATATATCCTGTTTTGGTGAGTCCAATCTAAAATTTGTATGGAAAATATTTAAAACCAGTAGTTCCTTATTAAAAGTAGATTCAATAATATACCTTTTTTAAATCTTATCATATCTATATCCTCTCTTTTTTTTCAGAGTAGATTCAATGATCTACCCTTTAGTCATCATTTCTATATCTTTTTTTTCTTTCAGAGTAGATTCAATGATCTACCCTTTTCTATATCCTCTTTTTTCTTTTTCTTTTTTTTTTAACAAGAACTCTGAATCTAATCTCCTTTGTTCAGCATTTTTTTGACCATTAACAATTAACAACTTTTACCAACCATCATAAGCAATGACAATATCCATAACTTAAACGACCAAAAAACCACCCACCCCACCTCTTGGGAATGTGGGTGTTGTATTCTTACAATTACTTCTTGTTCTCTGGGGGCAAAGGCATCTTTAGGGAATCCTGAAAAGAAAATTTTTGGGTTAATTGTCAAGTCCTGGGAGAGGTAACTGTATCATTGTCCAGTATCTGCCTAATGGGTAAGTGCAGGGTTTATCTCAAGTCCTTGCTGGAGTAGACTGTGAGTCTCAATCATCTCAGCTAGCCATCTTGAAACTGTCCTGAGCAGTTTCTAGTCCAAAGTCGATCTTTGGGTGGTGTTAATCGGCTTAATGGCTTTATCATAGTCCATGTGGAATCATCATTGTGGGATCCTATCATCTTTTTGGAATTTCGAAGTCGCTGTTAAGCATGGTCATGGTTCCCTGTAGATTTTTTTTTNAATTTTTTTATTTTTATTAGACAAAGAGGGGAAATGTGGTGGTATTTTATCTATGTCCCCCAATAAAATTTATTGGAGGATCAGAGGAACAAGGTCAGCTGCTAGTCTTACAAAATTAGCACATGCCCTTCATCCTATAATTTACCTAGCAGAGTCTGTCTGGATCTCTGTGAGTTCCAGGTCACACTAGGAACAGTCAAGCGTGGAGACACACGCCTTTAATCCCAGCATCAACCATGGAATTCTGGAGGTCTATACAGACAGACAGGAAGTGACAGAGATGAGCAATAGGAGGAAGTGATGTAGCTAGGGTGAAAGAGCCAATGGGAGAACAGAACAGAAAGGGATATAGACGTGGAAGTATAGGAAGTCAGATACACTCTCTTTTGGAGACAGCGGCGTTGGTGGGGTGAGGCTGGTAGCTGTTCTCAGTTCTTCTGATCTCTGTCAGACTTTCACCCCTATCCCTGGCTCCGTGTTTTATTTAACAAGACCATTTAGAAAACCCACCTTACACATCAATGTCAGTCTTTAAAATTATTTTAAGCTTGTAAAACTGAAACTTTATGTTAAACCAAAATTCCCATTTTTCTCCTTCACTCCTTGACTTCTACTCTCTGTCTCTNTGATTTTTAAGAATTCTAAATGATACATATAAAAAATACAATAAAATATTTGTGTTTGCTTTATTTTATTTAGTGTGATATACTAAGAACTCACCATGTTCTAGTTTGTGTTCTTCCATTTTAAGGCTAAATAGTATTCCGTTTTATTTGTATACAACATTTTTCTCATTTATTCATTAGTGAATAGACACCTGTATTACTTCTACACTGTAACTTTTGTGAATAATAATACTACCAGTATGAATTTAAAAATACTTCTTTCACACCTTGCTTTAATTCTTTTGGACAGATAACCTGAAGTTGAATTGTTGGGTTATATGTTAATTCCATTTTTTAATTTTGAGGAGCTGCCATCTGATTTTCTGTATGAGCTGTACAATTTTAATTATGATCACAGATTTACCATTTTTCCTTTTTCTCTGCATCCAAGTCCCAGACTGTTATTCTGTTATGTGATTTTGGTATTAGGCACTCTAATGGGTATGAGATTGAATCATACTGTAGGTTTGATTTGTACTTCCAAATAACTAATGGTGTGCACANACTTTCAAATGTTTATTGACCATTTATATATCATTTTTTGAGAAATGTCTGTTCAAGTTTTTTGTCCATTTAAAAATCTACTTGTTAGGTTATATATAAAAAATAAATATTTGTACATAATATGAATGCAAATGGAATCTGTATTTAGTAATGTCTAAATCAGAGTTTCCGTTTTTTAAAAGGGTACCTCATTTGGCCATACATGCAGGAGTTTATATCTGTTGACGTGTGTCAGTGTTTACTACAGTTCTAGGCTGTTTTGGTTGCTCTGTCTGAATAATAATTTTTTTTCTGAATAATAAATTTTAAAATCAGGAGGTNTTACTAATTTTCTACATTGTTTTGGCTACTTAGAGTCCTGTAGTAATCCGTGGAAATTTTGGTATAATTTTATCAGTTTTTATATAAAAATGACTTTAGGATTCATACAAATTGTATTAAATATGTAGATCCCTTGAGTAATATTGACATATTTGCAATATTAAGACTACCCATCAATGAACCTCAGGATCTTGCCACTGATTTNCACCCCCTTCAGTTCCTTTCTGTAATGTGTTTTATATGTTATTGTGCATTTCTTTTATTTTCTTTAGTAAGGTGATTTTAAGTAGTATATTCTTTTTGAAATTGTTAGAATCCCCTTAATGTCTCTTTTAGATTATTTATTAGAAATATATGTAAATGCAGCTAATTTTTATGCATTATGTATCATACTATTCTGATGTATTTAATATTTTGCTTTTCATTCAATCTTTAGTGTTTCTGCACGTGTCTATATCATATCACATAATCTATTAAGAGAGGTAATTTTTCTTCTTTGCTGAATTAAATACCACTATCTTTTTTTTTTAAATGCTCATTCCCAGTCCTATTGAATAGAAATGGTGACTACTTGTATCTTCACTGATAATAGAGGAAAACGTTTTGGCCTGTTGTCACTGAGGCTGATCTTGGCTGTGGGTCCTTTATATAGCATGATGATGTTAGAGATTTTATATATATATTCAGTCCGTTAATAATTTTTCTATGAAAGATGTTGAACTTTGCCAGCTTTTGCTGCCTTAATTGAGATGATCTTCTGGGATTTCCCCATTTGCTTGTATTACTCTAATCAGTTTTCATATGATAATTCATCCTTGTGCTCCTCAAAACATCCTGCTTTACCAGTCATTTCAGGAGTGTGCTGAGTTACTTCCCACCTGGGTACGTACCTGTAGTCCATCAGTGCACAGAGGGGACATTTGTCTGTACTTACATTTTCTGATTTTGCTATCATGATAGAACTAGACTTCTGGAAGTACCTGGGAATATTCCCTTCTTTTCGTTGTTATTTCTTTAGAAGTCAGATGGTATTCATCAGTGGAGCCAGCAGGAGTAGGGGTTTTCTTTTGAGGGAGTTTCATTATTAATATGCTCTCCTTGCTAGGTTCTGTATTTCTTTATGAATTTGTTCAATATATTTTGTTTTTAAGGGAATTTTTCCATTTCATCTAAAATATTGAAACTGTTGACATAAAGTTGCTTATAGTATATACTTAACATTCATTTATGTTTTTATAGAATTGAATCCTCCCACACAATTTCCAGTTTTTTGTTTGTTTGTTTTGTTGTTGTTGTTATGGGACTTTTTAATATATCAGTATACAATTTTTGTGAAATTGGTTGATCTTTAAAAAAAACCTAGCTTTAGAACTGTGTGTTGCAGCCTGCTGGACTCACTTATGGGTATAATTACTGCTCCACATCTAGAATTAACCAATAGCCAATAGTCCAGCAGATGGGCCTGTTTAAAATCATGAGTCACAGAACAACAAAATATGATGTGAGAGAAGGACTTAAATGTGGAGGGGAGTTGACNTGTGTGTCAGAGACATAGGGGAGAATGGGGTGTATAAAACTGACNAACTACAAATTTAATAAAAATGATTTAAAAGCTTCTTTGGCTTTTTTTTAAGTTCCACCATTAATTTATTTATGTCCATGTTGGTGACAATTTGTTTTTTTCTATAATTCCTAAAGTTCTGAAATAAGTTCTAATTTTGATTCTTTNAAATTTTTATTTTTTATGTAAATGTTATAGCCATTAAATTACCTGTAGCAGTTTTTGTTTACATCATAAATTTTAATATGAGATAAATTTTTTTTTTGTTCACTTGCTTCAAAGTTTTTGTCAACTTCCCTGGTGATTTTTGTTTGATACATTGGTTATTTAAGAGTGTGTTTATATTCAATTTTCATAATTTTGAGAATTTTCTGTTTTTCCTTTGTTACTGATTTCTAACCATATCTAATTCCAGCTATGGAAGACACCTTGTTTAATATGTATCTTTTGAAAATCTATGGGGACTTAAATTTGACCTAATATATTTTATAAAATACTACATGTTCANTTGAGAATAATGCATATTTTGTTAGGTATTTATTTATTCTGTATTTATTTAATAACACTGTTAGTATTTTTACATTATCAACAATATAGTTTATATCCTCCTATACCATACAAATCCTTATTTCTTTTTTAAACAGAAAGATTTACTATTCTTTTTAATTATGTATATGTGTGATTTTCTAATGGGGTGGTATGCGTATGTGAGTGCAGGTGCCTAGGGAGGCCAGAAGAGGGCATCATATCCCCTGCAGGTGGAGTTCCAAGCTTATGAGCCAACTGCTGTAGGGGCTGGAATCTGAATTCTAGTACTCTGCAAGAGCAGACAGCACAAGCTTTTAACCATTGAGTTGTACCCTCAGCAAATATAGGAAACATTTTTTGCAGTTTGCTGTCTTTATAATGACTGTGTAGCATATCTGTTGATGCTTCATTCTTCTCCCCATAGCTCCTGTGTATACATCTTTCTTTTTCCTTATAATCCAGATTTCACAGTATGTATTTAAAGCACCAATAAAGTGATTATTTGTGATATTCAGTGATATCACTCTTTCAGTTAATTAGTTTATTTNCTTATGGGCAAGACTTTTCTAAAATGAATTGAATCTTGTTATAGAATATTATTTTAAGATATGATACATTTGTTGATACTCTGGAACATTTGTTTAAGGATGCAAAAAATGTGTTGCATTTGTTTATATTNCATTTGTTTAATTCTGCGAAGCTGTGCTACTTTGCCTATCTAAAACACCTGATGGTCTAATACAGAGCTGAATGGCCAATAGCAAGGCAGGAGAAAAGATAGGTGGGGCTGGCAGCCAGAGAGAATAAAGAGGAGGAGAAATCTGGGAGAAAAAGAAGAAAGAGCTAGAGAGAAGGAGAGGAGGACGCCAGGAGTCAGCCACACAGTCACACAGCCAGCCACAGAGTAAGAGTAAAAGTAAGATTTACAGAAGTAAGAGAAAGGTAAAACCCTAATGACAAAAGGCAGACAGGATAATTTAAGAAAAGCTGGCAGCAACAAGCCACGCTAAGGCCAGGCATTCATAATTAAAAATAAGCCTCTGTGTGTGATTTATTTGGGAGCTGGGTGGCGGGCCCCCCAAAAGAGTAAAAGGAGTTAAAAAACAACAACACAGTCTGGACACATTACAAAAACATGATGTTATTTTGTCTTTTTCACACCAGAATTCCCATGAAACGTATTTTTGAGATATTAGCATCATCAAGTAGACCCAAGAAGTCATGGTACTTACCAGTGGTTTATTTAATCCATTTAAACAATTTGAATTTTCCCACATCTCTTGAAAGTGCAATGGAGGACAATTTTGTCATGATAATATGACACTAACTTATCCCTTGATAAGGGTGTTAAGAGCAAGCAGTTAGATGTACTCAGGGTTGGATGGCATGCCCTGATTTTTGTTGACTAGTGACCTCTAAACTTATTACATTTGTGTCCACTTAATATCAAGTCACCTAATGGAAGCACATTTTTTTCCACCAAATCATTTTGTACTAATTCAGTACAATTTTGCCCATTTAATATCAATTGACATTAAGCGATTTCCTGTGCAATGTCAATTGAAAATCACTGATTTCCTGCTAATACAGCACTTAGTGTCAATTTCTTTGTGCAGGAAAAGCATTTTTTCAATTATCTACACCATATAATTTTTTGTTTTTAGTTGTTTGCATGGATGTTTGATAATAGTTTCTTTAAACAAAGACATAAGGAAAAATGACTTTCCTCTTTGGAATTAAATAAACCCCAGGATTTTATTCTGCATTTATACAAGATCAAATATATTATTGGAAAGCTTAAGAACATATCAGACAATATGGAAACAAAATGACATTAGAGCTAAATAGAAATGTGTGGTTTTGGCCATTGCACATATTCAGCTGATGGGAGAAAATATTTTGGCTAATAAAATTTTTTCAGTGCATTAATTATGTCAAAAGACCTACAATTTCATTATTAATTAAAACCACTTTTTCCTTGGTAGAGGAATGAACTTTAAAAATTCTTACATGATCTTACAAGGAAACTGGGACAACATTACCTCCTCTGTTTTATGAGTAAAGTTTTATAGACTTTCCCAATTAATAGAAGCACAGCTGAAAACAAGTCTTAATTCTGATTGTTTACCAGGTTTCTTCAGCAAGGGTAGTAGTCCACACATCTTCTGTTCTCCATGGTGACAGGGAAATGAGCAAACTGGAGCTGACCCTCTCTGTCCTAAAGTTTTATGACCTCTGAATTTAAAACCAGAAAAAATCAAGATTAAAGATGTTTTGTATGTAGAATATTTATTAGCACACTAAGCTGTTATAAGGTTGACATACATTGTAAACTACTACCTATACAAAGAAATAATATCAGTGTATAAAATGTTCTTCTGGTGAGAGAAAAGACCCATGCATGAGAAACAGTTAAATAACAATTAAATAATAAACTGATAGTCTGTAAGTGGTATATGTCTTTAGATTATTGAGAAGATAACTGTATAATTGGGATGCTCATTGTGTTCTGCTCTGAAGAAAGCTTCTGGTGTGCCTCTGACAGAAAGACAGATGGATTCTACTGCAATTTCTGTCTCTCCTCACCTTTCTGTTTTCTTACAGAACATGAGTATTCTTAAACTATTTGCCTCTCTTTGACTCTTAGTTCCATTCTGGAAAAGTCCAAGAAGAGATTTTGGAAATAATCTGAAATAAAATTTTAAATGTATACTAGTTGATAAATACTGTGCCAGAGTTTGAACATACAAAGAGAAATAACCTATTGTCTTGAGAAACTATATCTATATCTATTTATATATATAGATATATATCTTTATCTGCATCTATATCTATCTATAATATTGTTAATATAAAGTATGTTTCAAAGTATGTAACCTTAGTCCATTACTGTGGGAAAAGTAAGGACACAGTGTCTAGCCTGGTAATTGAGGAGAAACTTGTTTGATTTTTAGAATTTTATACATTAGTACGGCATACTGCATTTCTATTATTTCTACCCATTCCTATGCCCCTTCCAACTCCTCTGTGTGCCACCACTCTTACTCAAATTATTGACCTCTTCTTTAGTTATTGTTGTTACAGCACACACACACACACACACATACCCCATGCTGAGTCCATTTAGTGCTGCTGATATGACCTCTTGGGATTGGATAACCTATGGGGGCTTGTCCCTGGAGAAAATGGATTCTCTCTTTCTCAGCAGCCATTAAGATTGCCTGTAGCTCTTCATCTAGGGTGGGCCTTATGAGATATATGCCATCCACATTGACGTATCAACTGGTGATATTATTATGCCTATGTTGTCGAGATCTTTTTGCTAAGGTTTCACGGATGCAGCTTCTCTGTCATGTATGGAAGACACTGTCTCACAGCAGACATCCTGGTCTTCAGGCTCTTGAAATCTTCCTGCCCCTTTTCCTTGATGTTCCTTGAGCTTTGGGTGCAGGGGGTTGCAATGGTAGATAATATCATTTGGTTTGGGGGAACACACAATTTGTTCTTGACATTTTGATCAATTGTCGATTTTTTTTAGTAGTTTTCTGCTGCAAAACAATGCTTTGAGGACAGGTTAGAGCTATATTTTCTTGGTGTATAAAGGCAAGTGCTTAGACTAGTTAGATATTATACTGGTTGAGGAAAGTGGCAAAAAATGTGCTCATTTAGGGTCCATTACCTCACCAGTCATGGGTAGTTGATTAGGTTTCTAGTGCCAGGTATGAATTCCTAACTATCAAGCATGTCAGAAATGCAATGAGACAGCTGTTGCTTAGGCCCAATAGGTAAGTTCCACTTTTGCACTAGAGGCTGGTCATTGTGCTTTGAATTTCTTGATGCCTAAAGGGATTTCTAAAATGATCCTTGAAAGATGAACAGAAGGCAAATAGGTAGTGAAAGAGGGCATATTGTCAGAAGACACTGAATTAATAAAAGCTAAGAGATACTGTTATTTCTTAGATATTGAGAAGCCATTTTACTCACCTTGGGATTATAGTATACTTACCATATCCTATCACTTTCTTAATTTGAGAGTTGATGCTTATCATTTTCCCCAGATCCTTAGTTATTTTTCATATCACATTTTTTATTGCTANNTACTATTCAGTCATATGTTGCAAATAGCTTTTCTAAATTTTATTCTTGCCTTTATATTTTTAGGTTTTGCTATATAGACCTTTTTATTTTTTTATGTATTCTAATACACTATTTTTTTTTAAATGTCACATTACATTTTCACTTGTGGCTTCTGCCTTATTTGCATGATTAGAAAGACCTCTAAGTCAAGATTAAAAATTCTCCTATGTTTACTTATAGTTTTTTATGGTTTCATTGTTTACATCTAACTCCTTAAACCATCTGGATTTTTATCTTGATATACAGTGTTAGATAGGCTCTAAATTTACTCTGTTCTAAATATTTAACCAGTTGTCCTAGCACCATCAATCGAAAAATCTATGCTTTCCCCACTGATTTGAAATGCATTNTTTATCATATGCTAAATACTTAATTTACAAATGGGTTTCTCCCTAGCTTTTCTATTTGGTTTCCAGCCTTTCTGTTTTTTCTTTTCATTTCTACCAGTTTCTGTATTCTTTTGTTGGACTATGTTATTTACTTATTGTGGCCCTTACCGTATAGATAAAACTTGCTAAATACAGTTTCATTTTACTACTTGTTCATTTAAAATATAATTGGCCATTCTTATTCATATATTAATTTTAATTAATAATTTAGTCACCTCTACTTTGCCTCCAATTTCACTTGGCTTTTAACGAGGGTTATATTATGTCGGTGAATTATTTTAGGAAGAGTTAAGATATTTTGCCAATTGATAAATATATAAATAAATTTGGGTATTTTGACCGTTATTCAGAAAAGGTCTAATACTTCCTTAAGTGTTCATCTCTATTTCAAGTTTATCTTTCCAGCCCTGATATTCACAATACCGATTGTTTTGTNATGCTGCTAGGCCTTCTGAATTGTGGCAGTTGGTAGGTGCCAGCATGTTTGTTCTCTTGCTTCACTCCTCAGTGCCTCACCAGTTACTGTTACGTTAGACAGATTTTGGGAGTGGATACTCAAAATTATAATAAAATGATTCCTTCTAATCATTTTAATACTAATTTAAAATTAATAAAAGTGATTTTTATCAGTTGCAATTTCAAATGATATGCTTTTTTCATGTCATATTTGTGCCTTATATGAATTTTCATATAGTACATATGTTAATAGATATCCTAATATGAATCATTTTTAAAATTTCTTAGAATTATTATTCATTTATTATATTTTTCTTGCTAATTATTTATGAGTTCTAGATCCTTATAAGTGAGATAGTCTTACTAACACTGCAAAAATTGTGAAATATATAAATAACTTGAACTTCTAGTAGTTACAATTTAAAAGGTAAGAAGAAAAAAGTTAGATTAGTTTTAATAATATATTTCACTTAATCCAATATAATCAAATTATTTCATCTTGGTATATTATCAGTATAAAAATACTGTATATTTTAGAGTTTTAGAAAATTAAGTTCTCAAAATGTTGTTGTTTTGCCCTTTCATCCTGTCTCAATTCAGGAGGGCCACATTGTAGTGCTCATTACACTGTGAAGTCACCTGACCAGGCAGGCATGTAGTAGGTTCAGAAAATGAATTAGGAAATTTCATATTATATTCTGTTACAGNTTTTTTTTCATTTCTTGAAAATTAATGGTTTAATTTTTCATTTAAATTGGGGTTTTGAGATGTTGGTCAAAGGATATAAAATTTTAGTACAATCACAGGAGTCAATTAAAGAAATCTATTTTTCAGTGTGATAGCTATCATTAAAAATATATTATAACTTTGGAAAATGACTATAAAATATTCCCAGTATACAAAGATAAACATGTGAGGTACTGTGTTTTACTTTTTATTATTGCCTCAGAATTCCCTAAAGAAGCAACTCACGGTTGAAAGATACAGTCCATCCTAGGGAAGTCATGGTAGGAGCACGAGGCACCTGGTCACCTTGTATGTTGATGAACAATTGTGTTCAGCGCAGATTCTCCTTTGTATTCAGTCAGTAACTTAGATCATGGATTGGTGTCACCCTCATTTAGGATAATCATCTCCATTTCAATGAACCTCAAGTAGAGAATCCTTCACAGATATGCTTAGAAGCTTGTATCTGAAATGATTCCAGATTCTATTGAGTTGGCGATAAGTATTAACTATCACATAACATGAATGTTAACAGGCTAGACTTAGTAATTCATATATATGTATACATGTAAGTTTACATATACGCATCATATATTACAGTACACTGTACATATATGTATAGATGTAATTTTTTGTACATGGCAAATATATATCATTTATTTGTTGCATTAAAAAATTTATAGGTTTCTTNTTTAAAATCTATTCCTGAAAACTTTGATAATTTTTAATGTTTTATACTAATGGTCTGTTAAAATTTCCATTTATAGGGTCAATTTTGAAAGTTCTTAGATTCTTAGAACATTTCATTTGAATTTTCAACTTTATTATATATTTGTATCTAGTATTATTATATAATTCAGCATCTTCTGAATGTTCATAGTACCTGTCTTGCTCTTTATTATATATATATATATACATATATATATATATATATATATATATATGCATTTCCACATAACATAGGAATTTCTAGGATTGATTTAATTTAACTTAATTTAAAATTACTGTTATTGGATATATTTCTAAATTCTTATGTTGTAACTGGTAAAACAGCCTTCTGTAATGTATATTTTAAGTATATATTCCTGATAGCAATATGGGACTAGCAATTTAAAAGAACATTGGCACCAGGAACTCCCATAATACATTACTGTGGTCCATATTAGTTATCATAGGAAGTAAAGTTATTAATAATTTTTTTGACATGGTTGGAGAGGTAAGGGGAAAACAGTTTATGATAGACCTCAGTTTTACAGCCTGAGTTATTCAGAGTTTGGTGGTAGTATGATTTAGAGTATTGGATAGTATTTTTCAAGTATCTTGAAAGATAAATATAGTTTGCATTCGTTTATCTAAAATACATCATACCTGTATAATACAGTGAAAACATTTGGAAATAGAACTTTGAGTTCAAGGATTAAGTCAACACTAAAAAGAACTATTTGGAAGCCATCATTATCTTGGGAAAANTTTGTTGTATAAATTGTTGAAGAGGAAGGGAAAGAATATCCATGTAAGCACCCAATTAANTATCATTCCACCTCAACTGTTTTATTTATACTTTCTATCAGTAGCATGGCATTTGATAAGTATAAGTAAGNAAATTTCTTTTAGGAAAAGAGCAGAAAATTTTATCTTGTGTCAGCAAGATAAACTCTATTTTAATTGCTCATCTTCCTCCAGTTAGTAATTTGGAGATTTTTAAAGGTTTATTTATTTTATTCTCTATGGGTGAATGCTGTGTCTTCATGTATGTATATGTACTGTATATGTTGCCAGTACTGGTGGTAGTCATAAGAGGGTGCCATAACTGCTGAGCTGGAGTTAAGAATGGTTTGTGAGCCATTGTGTAGATGCTGAAAACAAAATCTTTGTCTTCTACAGGAGCAACAAGTGCTCTTAACCATTGTGCCATCCTCTTAACCATAGTGCACAAGTAATATTTAGATATTTTCCAGAAATCATGTGTAAGTATTGTTATCAAAACCAATTTTAGTAGAAAAGATTTAAACAATACAAANATTCAAATGTTGGAATAGATTGGTTTTTATTCATAGTATGATATATTAAACAGTTATTAAAATGCATATTAATGCTTGTTTTTTTATAGAGGATACCATTACATTGAGGGAAAATACTGTGTTTCAAAACTTTAGAAGGTAGTGTATTTTACATACCTATTATAACTGGAATTACATGTTTTTGGGTGACAAGAAGTGACTTTTAAAAAGATTATTGTTGCTTTTTAGTGTATTTACATTTTAAAAGTCACAGTTTTTGGTATATAGAAAAATATGCTGAGTTCATTTGATCAGTAAACATAGGTGACCACATAAAGGATTGTTAAAAGCTAATGCAAAGCTGTGTGTGTGTGTGTGTGTGTGTGTGTGTGTGTGTGTGTGTGTGTGTGTGTGTGTGTGTTGCTTGCAGGTATATGCACCATTCGTGAGCCATGCCCACGGAAACTAGAAGTCATCATATCCTCTGATATGGGAGTCACAGATGGTTTTGATCTGCCATATGGTTGCTGGGAACCAAATCTGAGTCCTCTGGAAGGCAGCCAGCACTCCTAACCACTGAACTATCTCTCCAGCACCAACATTCACCTACATGTTTTCTTGCAAATTAATAGGACTCTATTTATAAGGAAGACAGGCAAGAGTGAGTCAGTATGAGGTCTGTTACAGTGGAAATATGGGAAATTCACGAGGTGGGACCTATAGCACAGCACATTTCCATGAGTGCCCACTGACATGCCATGAGTAACCCTGATGGACTCTGCAGGACTGATGGGCAGCTCGAGTATGTGAGTGAATGCTATAGTAGTGTAGTGGGAGTCATTAAGGNACTAAGATGAAAGATGAGTGACTGTTGGGTTAAGTTCTCACCCCTAACCAAACACATTTACATATGTACACAATGTATTAGAAGAGGGGAGAAATTTAATTCCTGCACCAAATTTTTTTGTGATTCTTCTAATAGAATAAAAATGATTTATTGGTTCTCTGCCATAAGGATATTGCTTGCAATAAGCCTTTTTAAAGTAATTTAAACAGTAAACAGACAGGACTTAGTGGCATCATGTTGCATTGGGTGATTTTAAGGTAAATCTGTAAACACAGTTTCCCATTAAACCATAAAAATCCATCAAATGTCCATAAACATACATATTTTAGTGCTCATTGGCAATAATCTAATCTATTAAGAAAATTACTTTCCAAATCATGCCTCCAAATCATGCCCTCTTAAAATCTCTTTAAATTAAATATGTTCCATATTTAAAGTAATTCACATTGAAATAGTTACTGGAAAAGTATTTTGATTAATAAGAATACTATGAAGTTAATTATGGTAAATCNAGTAATCTATTTGGACAACTTAATTTGGTATTATGTTGTGTGTTCAGGCATTTGTTACCATAGTTCTTACAATCTTCATGCTTTTCTGTTCAAGAGAAATGTAATTTTAAGTTGATTCTATATTGGTCTTATTTCCAA
>LZPO01076358.1:22366-35298 GCA_001675575.1 Neotoma lepida
TAAATGCATAAAAATAATGGTCAGTGCTCTTAGCCATCAGGAAAGTGAAATCTCAAACTACATTGAGAGTCCAGTTTATCCCAAGAAAACAAATGATTGCAATGCTGTCAAGAACATGGAGAAAGGAAATCCCTACCCATTTCTGATGCATCCACATGGAAATAAGTATGAAGGGTTAAAAAAAAAAGGGGAGAAGCACTGCACGATGCAGCTACCCCAGGGCTTGTTCTATATACAAAAGAGTCTGTCAGCATACACAAAAGATATTTGAATACTCACATTTAANTCTGCATTATTCACAGCAGCAAAGTCATGAAACCAATGTGTATGCCTATCAACAAAAGAATGCATAAAAGAATTGCGGAACATACATACAATGAAATTTTATTCAACAATAAGCAAGGTGGAAATTATGTCATTTACAGAAAAATGGATGAAACTAGAAGTCATCAGAAAATATTTCATGGTTTCTTTTATATGACTGCAATGTAGATTATATATATGTGTATGTGTATGTGTTTGTGTTTATATGTATAGATGCATATATATGCATGTATATACATTAAAATGTATATACACACATATATATGAGAGATGACAGGAATAACAGTGGGTAATTTATATATAAATAACAGATCATAGACAGACGGATAGATAATTGATAGATGAATAGAACAGTGAACTATATGGTAAGAGGAAGTGTTGGCCACTCCCCCAGCTAAGTAACTTCACATTCGCAGTTCGCGCATGTGCAAAGGGAATCCCGCCTCGTCCTCCCTCTCCTGGTCTCTCTTCCTCTTCCTCTTTCCACGTGTGGCCTCTCTCTCTCTCTCTCTCTCTCTAACTCTCTCTTTCTCTCTCTGCCATCTCTCCCCCCCTCTACTTTCTAATAAAGCTCTGATACTGGGTTTTGTCATGCCTCGTGACATTTTCTTGCACGGTAACCGCAGCGCTGCAAAATACCATCAAAATACTAACAGGAAGGACTCTCTGAAAGGAAGGAGGATGAAGATTACGAGTAGATACTGCGATATAATGTAGATAAACTTGGCATGTTCTCTCATGTGCAGAGCTTACGTTTAGACAGACAGACAGAGAGAGAGAGAGAGAGAGAGACAGACAGACAGACAGACAGACAGACAGACAGACAGATAGATAGATAGATAGATAGATAGATAGATAGATAGATAGATAGATAGACGGAGATATCACAGCATATGAAAGAATATTTGGAGGATAAAATATTCCCAGCAGGAGGGAGTGGAGAAGGACAGTTGATGGAATAAGAAATACGAGCAAAGTACCTTTCTATACACTGATGAAAGCTTAATGATGTAACCCATTATTTCCTATTTGTACCAAAATTTTATCAACATCAACAATATTCATAGAAGTTTATTGAGATTCTTTCAGCTAAAATAGGTTTTAAGGCAAGCATTCCTGGAGACTGCAGGGAAGGATTTTTTTTTCACCCTAAGAACAACCTGCTATCATTGGCTGTGGCCTTTAAAATAGGCAAGCTCATATTTGTGGGGGTCTTGTCCCACTGAGTAGATCTCCCAAGAAGGGACAACCTGGAACCGAGGAAAGGTTAAGTGTGTGTTGCCTGCCCTGGAACCGAGGAAAGGTTAAGTGTGTGTTGCCTGCCCTGGAACCGAGGAAAGGTTAAGTGTGTGTTGCCTGCCCTGGAACCCAGGGAAGGTAAGTGTAGGTTGCCTGCCCGTTTCCCAGCCTCCCTTTCTCGGGAGACAATCAGAGGGACAGGGAGACAGCAAGCCCCTTTTCAAGTCTAAAACCGCAAGGCTGGAGAGAGGGANGGTTAGCATCGGGCCAATCATCTTAAAGGTCACCCAGCCATAAATAGCTTAGGTTTCTCCCTTCTTGTTGCCTCNCTCCTTGCCTCCCAGCCACAGGNCCCCCACAGACCTTGGTAAACAACTTGGGTCTACAGACCCCCATACATATTCTCATATTTCTGTAAATTTTTCTGTGACTGTATCACTTTCTGACCACACCTGGGATAAGTACACTCCTCTTAAATATTTGTGACCCTATTGCTGAAGACATCAGACACTTCAGACGCAAGACTTAGAAGACTTTAACTGGATCTGACCTGAAAGCTTCCTTGCGGTTTAACTTTCACAGAACTGGAAGGTGCTATGCAACCTGCCCAAGTGGAGACACAATCAGTAGTCTTACCCAGCTGTGATGTCTATGAACCACAACAATAACCAGCATAGCAAGATAATCTTAATGGTGCAATAGCAGCGCTTAGAGTTTGGCAGTAACTAGCAGCTGTTCTATTGGGCTTACGACCTAATCAGCAGGAGGGAAATCATGTCTGGTACTGAAAACCTTGGCAACTACCTTGGGCTAGTAAGACCATGGATCTTAGAGGAGAATCTAAAAACACTACTTTACTTGAAAGCATAATTCGTACATACATTCTAAAGATGTATTTTTATACCCACAAATAAGTGTAGCTCTTACCCCTATCAAGGAAGCTTCTCTTAACAGCAGACAGAGACCAATACAGAAAAGCTCAAGCCATCAAAATGCAGAAGACAAATGATCATGGGGTGCCTAGTCCCAGTGCATACATCTACAACATAGCTCTCCCACTTAAAGTTCAGGGAACATTTCAGAAGAGAGCAGAAAGATTTGAAGAGCCAGAGGGTCAGGAAGTCTGTTGTGAGGTTATGCTTCCTCGAAATGACAAGTTTCAAGCATGATACAGCAACAATATAGGTACCTAAACACAACCCAGTGATGGCAACATGGACAGAAGACATCCTAAAATGGACGGGGAAATATCAAGGGTCCCAAATCTAGACAAAGAACTACAGGCAATTAAAGACTGCTGAGAGAGGGAGATAATTAGTTTTCGCCAGGAATAAACTCCATAATTGGTTATCCAATTCCAAGTGGTCATTTGTGAACTCATATACTTAGAAATAACACTAAATGGATTCAACTGGTTGTATTCACATATTTGCACATATATAAAACATTAACAGTCAAGGAAAAGGGGACCATAAATTTGAGAGGGAGTAAGGAGGGGGTAGAAAGAGTTGTAGTGAGGAAAGAGGAGGGGAGAAATTATTTAATGATACATCAATTGAAAATAAAAGAAATATTTTAAAAATAAATTTAGGAAGAAATAGTAGTTTATATTTTAGATGTGTTGATTTTGAGAAATGCAATTAATATTCCAATGTAGACCAATAATCAAATGGAAATGCATGTTTAGACTTTAAAAGGGAAAATTAAAATTAGAAATACATAAAACAGGAAAAGTTATGTGAATGGTGAAGTAAAATTTTGTGCCAATTCAGACTAAAGGGAAGTGTGTTGCTGTAACTGAGTGTAAGCAACAGAAATGAAAGAAGACTCCAGGTAGACATCTAAAGAGTTCATCAGGAAGGGAGCAGGGTATGAGGTGGGAATAATGCACTGAACGCTGGAAAGAAGGACTGAGAGCATAAAAATCCAAAGGATGAAGGACAAATGGCTATGGCCCCTAATCAGAGTTGTTTGGATAGTTGCAGGTACTTAAGATGTTAAATGTAGTGGAAATAGTCAGCATGGACCCTCATAAACAGAATCTAGTCAAAAGGTAATCTACACATTACAGTGAATATGAAATAGAGATGTAGTAAGGTATGAACTACTTCAAATATAATCAACAACTAGAATAGTAACAAGTATAAGAATATAGAGAAAACCTCATGTATGTTTTATAGAAATATATATACACACACATATCTTAAGTGTTTTATATATATATATATTATACTATGTAGGTATATGAGTGTGTCTTTGTGTGTGTATAAATTCTGAAGTTAATAACTCATTAAACAGTAAAACCTACACCCCTTTAAGAATACAGAACACAATATCTAAGAACAGTTAGTATCATTAGATAATAGGTGTTACCACTGTAGCGATGACTGTAGATGCTAATTTAATTAAGTACTTTTGTTTGTGCAGGTCACTAACTTAGCATGAATATATANAAGTTAATCTTCAAAAATCCCACACTGTTCACACACTATTACAAAAATCCCACAT
Source organism: Neotoma lepida (assembly GCA_001675575.1). NCBI lineage: Eukaryota > Metazoa > Chordata > Mammalia > Rodentia > Cricetidae > Neotoma > Neotoma lepida. The sequence continues at coordinate 26,438 of LZPO01076358.1, forward strand.
TGCTCACATACTATTATTATCTCAGTATTAGTGGCATAAGAACTGAAGGAGTGGATTATAAAGCATTTATTCATGGTTAGTAAGAAATGGAGCTAATGTCTACCCATGGTCTACAGTTTAGCTGTGGCTCAGTTGTATAAAAACAACCATAGAGGAATCCAGTATTACACACTAAGTTTTCTCAGTGGGCAACTATTAAATTTGCAATGAAAGCATAAAAATATAATTACAGTTCTCTCATATCATAAATTTTAAACTTTGCAGAGAAAAAAAGTTAAAATTCATGAAGGCCAGAAGGGCAAACTATTGAAGTGATGGTTGTGTTTTCCTCATATGAACTGACCACTAGGATCAAGAGGAGGCTAGACCCCTGTCAGTTAAACAATGTTCAGGGCCCACTTTTATCTGTACTCTGGAAAGGGTAAGGTCATATTATAAAGCTCCTTTGATTCCTAAAATTCTCCAACAGCAGTGTCTCAATTAGAATTTGGAATGTCCACTTCCACTCAAAAGAAAATATTTCTCACCAAATATCCTGCACTACCTTGAGAATTTCAAGTAGTGTGGACTTCTAAGAGGTCACACCACAACNTGGAGTAGTCAATTCAAGGCAAGACTGTGATGTCTTTAAAATATCTGCCCTCCTTTTGATGAACTTGACCTTGGAACTGAAAAAAGAGAATAGTAGAAGGGGCTGGAGCCTGTTGTGGAATATTATTTTAACTATGTAAAGATGTGTTATGTTTGTTTATGCTGCAGAATATTACTTTAACTATGTGAAGATGTATTACTTTTGTTTCTGCTAATGATGCAAATATGTTTTACCTTTGTTTGTACTGCATTTGTTTGATTATGTAAAGTTGTGTTGCATTTGTTTCACCTTGCCTGCCTAAGGCACCTTATTGGTCTAATAAAAAAGCTGAACAGCCAATAGCCTAGCAGGAGAAAGGATAGGAGGGGCTGGTGGGCAGAGAGAATAAATAAGAGGGGAGAACTAGGAGAAAGAGAAGAGAGAGACAAGGGAAGAGAATGAAGGAGGAAGAGAGGGACATGTCCGGGTCCAGAAGCCAGACATGAGAAGCAGTGAAAATAGGACATACAGGAAGTAAGAAAGGTTAAAAATCCCCAAGGCAAAATGCAGATGAACAGAAACAAGATAATTTAAGTTATAAGAGCTAGCAAGAAATAAGAGCTAAGCTAAGGCTAAGCATTCATAACTAATAAGAAGTCTCCATGCCTTGATTTGGGAGCTGGTTGGTGGCCCCAAATAAAGCTTGGTACAGGAGCCCTAGTGTGGATGGTAGGAAGAGGATTGTTCAGAAAAGGGTTTTGCATAATCACACAAGGTGATGATGTGACTTTTGATAGCCACCTAATTTTCCCACATCTTGTGAAATCAGCACACCTTCCCTGATCTGAGTCCTTATCACATCATAGATTATAAAAATGAATCTATAATGTAGGTTTATTTTTAATTAACAAAATAAAATTCAGTTATGAAATACAACTTTTCTAAATTTTTACAATAAAAATATGGGTGTTTTATACTGTCCATGTTTTTAAATGACAGACCTAATGGGAAAACATGTTATTCTAGTNTTTGCATCTCCATTCCATGTCTCATGTTCATGCTGTCTTTGAAGACCTCCAAAGCAAGAGTTTTAATTTTGTGGATACAATGAACCACAGACTGGAAATATTTTTTTTAAAAGTCAATGTGTTAATTATGCACATTTCCTTATTATTGTTCCTTAAACAATAGAGTATAGCAATTATTTGTGTAGCATCTTTATAGTGTATTATGTATGTAAGCAATTTAGAAAGAATTTGAAGGACAGAGGAGGCTGTGTGTAGGTAATTTACAAACTCCATGCTGTTTTCTATAAGGTATTTGAACCTCTATGTATTTTGGTACACATTGGAACTNACCCCATGCTCTATGAAAAAAACGGGCATTTGGAAATATGGACTAGTTAATAGACTTTATTTAGCTTGATANCACACCAAGTTTAAAAATGGTAGTTTCTGTTTTTTGAAGTCGTGAACTGAAGATAAGTGAACTGAAATTAAGAATTTTTTNAAAAAATTTTTTAATATTAACACCAACTTTGAATGGGTATTTCATCTATGAGTAACTGGAGCAATACTTGCATTGTCAATTTAAAAGTTTAATAACTGGTATAGCTATTCTAAACATTGGAACATTTCATTAGACAAATTAAAAAGTCATAATTTTTAACATTAACATCTGATTTATCAGGAAACATCTTCCAGTCCTAGGAAATTATAAGGCTCACCATGGCACATGGGGTTTTTCAAAACAGAAAAGCTGAAAGTCATCCTTCATTTCTGAACAACAAATACCATTAGCAATCTTCCCTACAGTGATAAACTCACTGTGCACTTAAAAAATATGTCTATATGCACCTGAGCCTAGATGGCTAGTTTTAAATTGTCTTTTTCAAATTAAAAAAAAAAAAAGTACCATTACAACGGAAAATTGTATAGTCCAATTCAATTCCCTAATGCTTTTCAAGCCTACCTTTAGGGGGCAGTAGGAATGCAAGGATGGCTTCTTATTCTATCACAAAGATCAGCAAAGAGACATTGGCTTACCAATTTGAACTCCACAAAGCTTAAACTGCATTAATACATTGTAGGTGCTTGTTTTTTTGCAGTGCTTGGTAGCAAGTCCAAGGCTTGGGTGCTTGGTTTTTGCAGTACTTGGTATCAAGCNCAAGGCATTATAAATACTAGGCACCACTAAGTTTTCCAAGAAACTTGCCTTTCTCTCTTTACCTTGCTTTTTCCACTGAGTCCAAGTTGGTGAAGATCAACATGCCTAATGCTGTGTGTGGCCACTGATTACCTTCATCCTAATGATGATGATACTATCACTAAGTTCTCTTGTACGCTCAGGGCAAATGTCAATGAAGTAGAAAAAGGTAAGTGATAAATCACGGTTATTAGGAACACAGTTTTAACCTTCCAGCCTCCCTAATGGCTAAAAATAGCACTTTGAGAAAGGGTATGAGATAGTGACATCATGTAAGTGGTGTGTGTGTCAGTATGACTCTCACAAGCTTGAATGTTGAAAAGATGTAACACAATTTTCTTTCTTTCACAAATTATATATGCATGTTTGTTCCATCACATTAACTCTTCATAACAAAGAAAACAGAGAGAAAGTCTTATGGACAAAAGCTCTCATTGGCTACCTGGTGTGTGTGTGTTTCTATGTATGTGTCTATGTGTCTCTGTGTGTGTATCTGTGCGTGTGTGTGTGCATATCTGTGTGTCTCTCTGTGTGTATTTGTGTGTCTCTCTGTGCATGTATCTGTGTGAAGTATAAATATTATAAAAACACTGGGAAAAACTGTTCAACCCTGTGCATTACCCAGATTTACTCACAGTGCCCTCATTAGTTGTTTTATAAAGAATAAGAACAAAATAATCAACTTTAGAACAGCAAAATGAAGTGACTCTAAGTAATAAAACGGTAATTTCTGTCTTCAGAGTGTGAGGACAAGTGAGTAAATACACATACTGACAGCCAAAAGTAGCCATAGTCTACGTATAAAGAATCTGTAGGTCCTGAGCCTGAGCAAGGGTAGGGCATGGGAGGATGTGCATCTGGAGAAGCAGATGGCGCACTTAAGNTGCCACTCAGCATCATTTCCCTGCATCTAAGAGAGGTGGATGCCAAGGACTGGTAGGACAAGCAGTGAAGCGGACAACTCTAGAAAGCGTCTTCCTCAGAAGTGCATAGTCTGCTTGGATGAGTACTTACCCTTCATGTTTACAAAACACTTCCCAACATCACTGGGAAATTCCAGACAGCTGTCAGCTAAACAACTCTATTGGCAGCGTTGCTCTCACAAGTAAAGGGAAAGAAAGACACACAAACACACACACACACACACACACACACGCACAGAGAGAGAGAGAGAGAGAGAGAGAGAGAGAGAGAGAGAAAGTGGAAGAGACGCAGAAGAAAAAGAGGGAATAAACATCAGAGAGAGGGAGAGAGGTAAGGACAGAAAGAAAAGTCTTAATAAAAGTCCCAGTTTAAGGAGAAAGCATCTTAATCAAACCAAGAAGAAAAAGAGACTAGCTTTGTATTATATAGTTGAGCTACCTATACTTAGTAAAATCAGCATTAATATTGTTTTTGTGTGGAATTCCATTGTGTATTTCATTTTTAATTGTAATATAAAATCTGTCATTTATTTTAAGCATATACTCAAATCTAATCTATTTGTTTGTTTGCTTGTTTGTTTATTTTTGCAGCACCAGTGATTGAAGCTNAGGCTTCACACATAGGATTTCACCTCCAGTGCTCTTTCTAATTTTTATTTTGAGCCAAGGTTCCACTGAGTTGCTAAGGCTGGTCTTGATCTCTCACTCTGTAGCCCACACTAGCCTTAAAGTTGCAGTCCTCCTGTCTCAGCTTCTGCAGTATTCATGAGAGGTATGTCACCTTCCCCTGAGACAGCCAGAGCTACAGATAATGCCCAGCCATATCCATTTATCAGCTGTTACATATATTGGCTTTTGTCCTCACAGGACTCATCTGAGAAAGAACTATGCTACTGTCCACTCCGGCAGCATGAAGTTTACCTGATATGGCTAGCCAACTGTCAGTTTAATGTACTGTCTGTTGCAAAGACAGCCACTTATCAGGGTCACTTCTCAGGATGACAAACATGAGATTTAAAGCTTGACCCATTTTCTAGTTATTGAATGTCTCCTTTAGCAGCAAGGAGATCAGCAAGAGTTTCCGTAAACATGCAGGCAAGCAAATGCATTGTCACAGTCCCTGCTAGTTCTAAATTACCAACTTAAGGCTGGTCTTCTTGGAGCCCTCATAATGGGATTTGTTCTGATTCTCTGGAACTGTTTCACACACACACACAATGTTTTCCCTCCAGCCCAGGGTCCCTGTGTGACACTGAGCTCTTTGGTGAATAGGAGATGCCTTTCACATTCAACATTTCCTGAACCAATGATGTCAAGTATTCTGGATGGAGTTGTAAAAAATAAAGAGTTCTGTATTCATAAAGTAAGATCTAGTATTATTTGACTCCCTTTGAGCATAAATATTTACATTTTGTTTGATTTGTAAAAACAGTTCTAGATGTTAGGGGCAAATGGACAGGACGACACTGGTAAACATACTCTGCCAGGCAGGTATGGAAAATGTGGAGTGAATGAAAGACAAGAAAACAAGAGATGAAAGATCACATTCCCTCTTTGATGCCCATGAAAGCAGATCACAAGCCCAAGCTATTGGAGAATTCAAGTTTGAACAAAAAACAGGACCCAGTATTCTTCATTCTCACTTATACACTGCCCTGGACTGACCTCCAGGTCATCACTGGGTCAGTATGCCCAGCAAGCAACAGCAGACAGAGGCCTTAAACAGACATGGCTCTGCCACTGCCTGTTTGTTCTTTGCAGAATCATTAGCTATGAAACTTATATTTGATTCTTTATTAGCAGATTCATTTCTTTTTACTTGTAATCCTAAACTCAAAGCCCCGAAGATCTGGGAGGACATGAGAGAAGCAGGACAGAGAGAGTTCACCAGTAGGGGCCTCAGTCCTGCACATGAATAAACCCTGGTGCAGTGAACTGAGGATTTAACATATTTTCCAAGTTTTCACTAAAGGTTACAGGAGACACAGAAATATTTCATTAGTCTAAATATGGTGTTCTAGTTATTTGTCAGTAGGGTATGGAACTTTTCCACATAATAGGATTATTCCAGCTTGGGATCCAAAATCACATTGTTTCTATACCCCTGCACTTCTGTGATGGCTAGGGCTCAGANNAAACTGTAGGTGTATGACAGCAGCTTGTGGGCACAGAGTGTAGCTGTCCCTAAGCTATGAGGTAAGCCTGGGTAGGAATGACCTGCTGAACTAATAATACACTTGTGCCCTTTAGCAGAATTTAATGTGGGTGTTGGTGCTGACAGAACAGCCTCAAGGTTGAGAGGTGGCAAATCATGTATGCATGCAGGCTATACAAATTTACCAGAAAAAAAATGTAGCAAAAGTCCTACATTTGCTAAAGTCAGTTAACAACACCTGTTCACCCACAGCATTTAGCCAAGAAACCCAGNTGATTTGTGTTTGCTTCAACAGCTCACATGATCTTTCTTATTACAGATTTCTTCCATTTGTATTGCCATAGAGGGAAGAAAGTTCAAGGAATAAGTAGAAAGGGGAGGAGGTCCAATTTCTAAAGTCATCATGGACCTGTTTGGATTGAGCACAAGCCAATTCTCGTGCCTTGAACATGTTAATCTCATAAGCCAATCAAGGTAGATCAGTGTTTCCATCAGCAAAAACTAAAACCGCTAACTAATGCATCCCTCCCTCATCCTGCCTTCCAATGCTTACAGAATGAAATTCCAATTTAGCAACACAGCTCTTTCCCTGCACCATATCAACTGGAGTCTCTCAACAACCCTATCTCAGTTTGCTCATCACTGTTTGCAAAAGCCATGGGTGTTGAGTGCTTGCTTATCACATTGTGTTTCCCTGGAACCCTGGAACACACTCTCGTATAAATTNTACTGGTCCTAAAGAAACACAATCTGTTAGTACAAGCATACCTTCTATAGCATCCTTGCCTAACAGTTTCAGTTTCCTCCAGAGCCCCAAAGCTGTTGTGGTACACACAGGGAAACTCCAATTAGAGTAAATTTTAACCACAAAACAGCGTCTTGATGGGTTTAGCCTTGTTGTTGTGTAAGGGCAAGTGTGAAGAGGATGAAAAAGAGGCAGAGAAATGTATCATGAAGAGTGAATATATATATATATATATATATATATATATATAGACATGAGACCATGAGAAAGACAGAAGAGGTGTTGAAAGAGGAGAAAGCAATAGGATGTGTAAATTATGGGGTCTGAGGGGAAGGATGTAAAGAGAAGGGTACAAAGGGCATGAGGGGAAAAGGGGAAAATGAATGAATTTGGAAATGTCATAGTATAACCTAGTGCCATGTGTTCTAATTTAAGTATAAAATAAATAACTAGGCCTTTTATTTATATTTATCATGCAAAANTAAACTTTTTAATTGCCCCTAAACAGTTATTTTACTAGTTTATTGTAACTAGTGCAAAAATGATAGATAAGAAATGGCAATTACAATAGAAAAATGAATATGATATTCATTAAGCTCAGAGGACATATATTAAATATCAGAGAAATTTCACATATATGTCAAATACATATGATTATGCATAAAAATACCTTTAAACAGGAAGAAATACATCAAGTGCTCCTAANAAGAACTGGTTTATTGTACAGTGTTTTGGCCATTTATAAATATTTGTAAGAGTATATGTGTTTTGCAGAGGTAGTATAAATATTTATTGAAGAATACATTTGTCTGGATTGGATAGGAAGTGGAAACAACTAGATTGTCAACAAATTCACTAAGAAGTAGTCACTGATAAAGTCCAATTCTTTCATTTCTTCTCTGTGTGTGGGTCTGTGGGTATTCACGTGTGTAAATGCATGTGGACTTCAGGAGTTCAGCTCTATTCTTTTCTACTTTGATTTCTCAGACAATATCTCTTATTGAACATGAAGTTTGCCAATTCAGTCAGGCTGGCTGCCCAGAAAGTCCCTGGGCTCTGTCTGTCTCTACCTTTCCTGAACTGTGGTTTCAGATGTATACCACCAGACATGTTATTTTTTACACGGGTGCTGGGGATTGACCTCAGCTCTTCATGCTTGGCTGGCAAGAATTTTATTGACTAATCAGTCTCTCCTCCTTTCTGTTCTCACCTGCTTTCCCTCCCCTCACCTCTACTTCTCCTCTGAACTTCGTTCTTTTCCAGTACATTGTCCTTTTTTTTAAAACAAAGACTTGGTTTATTCTTTTGTTTATTAACCTTTTTATTTATTCTTTGTGTCTTCCACATCATGATTCCTGATCCCACTCATTCCCCACCCCACCCCCCAGAATAAAACAAAATAAAATTTAAGAAAAAAAAGAGGGGAGGGAAAATCTCATCATCAAGCTGCAGTGTGACACAGTGTGTCACAGAGTAAACCCTTTTATCCATACATTTTTACATGCAGGTGTTCATTACAGAGAGTCATTAGTCTGGTTCAAGTCCCGAGGTCTCTGCTACACCATGGACGCTGGGCCCTCACTGGGACTCTCCCTAGACATCCTGTTGCTGCTCTGTGTCATAGAGCTCCTGCAGCCCTGGGCCCACAAGACAGACTCTCCTCACCCCTACCCCTTTGCTCCAGCAGCTCACAGATGGGGTGGATGCTGGGGTGGGTCAACACTTAACCCTGGTTCTGGGCCTAGGTAGTTGCAGGGTTGGTTTGCCTGACAGCTCTTTCCTGTCTTCACCACCAGGGTGAGCTCTCCTGAATTGCCCTGGCTAGTTCTTCCCATGTAGGGATGAGCAAGGAGCAGGGCCAGTTCTCCTGCTTTCACATCCTCAGGGGCAGTTCTCTCACACCTACACCTTCACGGTCAGCTCTGCGGTGGTGTCCAGGCGAGGTGCAGGGCACACTTTCNTGAGTGCTGCCCCTGGTACTGGAGAGGGTCAGTTCTCTTGCAAACTACAGGTGGCAGGGTCAAGGTGGGGGGCATCTTTTCCTCACCCCCCTCACCACCACATGACAAGTGAGGGGGCTGTGGCCTGCTAGCCTACTCTTATAGCCTCAGGGCTATCTCACCCTCACCTCTGCCAACAGGGACAGCTCCCCTGTACTGCCTAAGTGAGGAACAGGGCCTGCCTTTTTCCTGAGTGCTGCAGCTGGTAATGGGGAGGGTCAGCTCATTTGTTTGTCACAGGCAGTAAGGGGCTAGGGGTAAG